>PVKY010011748.1:0-11883 GCA_004027775.1 Bradypus variegatus
GAACTGTACAATTGATTTCAACTAACTTCGAACTTTTTTCAGTAAGGTGAGTCCAGTGATAACTTTGGTCCCAAGATGGCTCGTTTGAGTTGCTGGCCCTGGTGATTAGCCCTGTGAGTTAGCAGGTTTTTCCTCCTATGCTTTTGTCTACTTGGGAACTGAAAGTAG
Organism: Bradypus variegatus; assembly: GCA_004027775.1. NCBI lineage: Eukaryota > Metazoa > Chordata > Mammalia > Pilosa > Bradypodidae > Bradypus > Bradypus variegatus. Next base: position 169 of record PVKY010011748.1, read on the forward strand.
GGGCTCGTTGCCTATTTTCTTTCACTGTGAGCTGATAAGAAACATGGCTGAAGATGCTGTTGGCCCTGAGGAAGTGACATCTTCCCCAGTGGAGGCGCTTGGTGCAAGCAGTGTCTTGGAAATGCTTTGGTCAGATGTGAGGGGCTTAGGGAGCCCCTCTTGGGGAGTGGGTGTTGGCTCAGCCTGGGAGGCCCTTGCCGCAGACATGGGGTAGACTTTGGGGAGGAGGCAGCTCCTGGAGTTCAGTACATCCTGGCCACACCATTCATCTTCTCACGGCGCTTAGAATTTATGGCATTTACGGTGGTGTGTCTGGGTTTGATTGCACCTCCAGGAGAGCGCCGCTAAGAATGCTTTTACCGTGTGTCTGAGAGGCTTGTCACATAGATGCGTCCTGTGCAGAGCTGAGGCTCCATCTTTTGATGCTGTCCCACCGTGGGCAGCTCGTGCATCCTTGGAGGCTCAGGAGGGGAGTAGGGTGCCCTGCACGTTGGGAGGCAGAGCCCTGGGGCTGGGGTAGGTGCCCACTAAACGATGGTCAGGAGGCTCAAATGGGGTGACACCTTGAATTCTTGGCCCGTGGTCGGTCCCCAACCAGGGGGACTCGGATATCGTACCGACACTAGTCGGTCCTCAGAGAAGCTTGGCCCTCCTCTGATGCTCACTGCAGACAAGCCCCCTCCACCCTCGCAACGCACGCCGAGCATCTCCATTTCATTCTCAAGGAGACCGAAGCCCAGTGAGGTTAAGAGGCTTGCCGATGCCACACAGCAGGCACATGGAGAGCTGCCCCCCAGCTCTGGGCAGGTGGGCTCCCCGCTTCCTAGTCCTGACCCCGGCACTGGTGAATGTGTGGGGAGAATCAGCACCTTATACTACGAATGCGAGGAGTTAGCTCTGTCATCACTTTACTCAGATAAAAATAACGGAGTGAGTGTGTCGGGGCGGTCACCGACAATTAGTAACCACCCTGATGATAATGGGCAGGAATTTCTCTCTGGGGTAGAAGGTCCTAAAACTTTAGAGAGGTCTGGGTTGGTGTCCAATCTCTGCCCCGCACAGGGGGCTGCCTGCCCGGCTTGCAGCTCCGTGGGGCATGTGTGGCCAGCTGGCCAGTATGGGGGGTCCTCTATGATATAGAAACTGAAGTGGAGTGACCCCAAAGCAAATCCTCCCCTCCCCTTGCATCCAGAGCTGTCTTAGCCCCCTGGAGCCACCGGCTCGCTCTCTCCCTCCCTCTGCTGGCTGTCCATGCTTCTCTCGCTTTGCTGCTGCACTTCTGTTTATTATCATTATTGTTACTGCTGTTATTTTATACTTCAGGGTGGCAGCATCTTTTCATTTCGAAATGGCCTCTGTTCTCTGAAAAAACCCGTATGCTTCCTTAAGATGTTTTTGTTGTTTTTATTGGTGGTTCCTGATTGTTCGGTCGTAGCAGTTTACAGAGTGTGGGGAGATACTGCTGACGCAGCTCCCTTCTGGTTACCACCTTGGCCTGCCAGCAGCGGGGACCCGGGCAGTCTCGTCTGGCCACCTTAACACTTTTTTAATTTTCTGCTTGGCACCTGTGCTTGTTGTGTTACAATGCAGCGGAAAGGGGCGCATCCTTAGGAGATTTTTATTTCATCTTTTGCCCAGGGTGGGTCGAACCCTCACCTCCAGAACAGGGGTAGACAGACTCACTTGGGAGGCACAGCCCAGGGTGGGGCGCGGGGGCTTCTCTGTGGGGCGGGGGGGAGGCTGCTTCTCAGGCAGAGTTCCCAGATGGTTCCCAGCGTGCAGCGGTCCTGTGGCGTGGAGGGACAGAGTTCCCGATGCTGCTTCATCTGCAGGAATAGAGGAGGTTTGCGGTGCCCGGAGACACGGCTGCCGTGGAGAAGTGGAGCAGCCACGTGAATTTTTGTCGGTCGAGATGCCTCCAGGTTGCTTTCATCTCTGGAATCTGGTGTGTCCAGTGCTGGAATTAAGCTCTAGACTTGGGAGTCAACGGAAGTTGAGGAGACATGTCCCCAAAACTTGACCTGATGACTTGTGACTAAAAGAATAGGATGTGAAAGCCAAGGGGGGACTAGGCCAAGCCCCTCACCCTTACACGTGGGAAACTGAGGCCCTGGGTGGGGGGTGGGGATTGTGTCCTGAACTCACCCTGAGGACTCTAGTTTTCCCGACCGTCACACCACGGCCACAAAAGAAACGTGATTTTTGTTTAAACGACTGGACTCTGTTCATAGAGTTTTCTTTGGGAAATTCCCTCTCAGGAGAGCAGCCCCGTGAGATATGAGCAGGAAGCCTGCACAGGATATCCTGGGGTGCTGATGGCAAGGCTGCCTGCAGAGGACCCGGATGCCATGCTCGAGTGGTTTTCGGGACAGTTTTTAGACTTTCAGAACAGCCGTTCTCCAGTTTACCCTGCTATGGCAAGGCACAGTGCATTCTGCAATTTTCCCTTTTATGAAGCTTGTTGAGCCAAATGGACTGTAGCTCTCCAGGCACAGTTATGTTTTCCTTGCCTCTTGTATGCCTCAGGTATCAGAAAGACTGAAATAGTGTCTGTGGGTGATGTTTGTTACCCAGCCTCGGTGGGTGACCTGTCTGCTACAGAGTCCAAACATGGGGCTAGAGATTTGTTGTGGGCTGGTGAGGGAAGAGCCACTCCTCCAAACAGAAAAAGTGCTGAAAGATCGTGATGGGGGGGTTTTGCAGTCATCCTTGGGAGCAAATAATGACTACCTTTTTGATGTCTTGAGTGGAGGCAACAGACAGTTATGTGTGGTGGCAGTGGTGGGGGCTGTTTGGGCCTGCCTGGGCATTGCTGTCTGTGGTGCAACTAATCGATTTTGGGAGAGGCTTTTTGTCCTAGGATATGAAAACAGGAATGGGGAAGGGAGAGAAGGAGAGGGAGACGTGTTTCTCTTTGATGCCATTCAGGCAGAAAGCCAATCTGCACATGTAATTACTTGAAGATGTAATTAAAAATATATACCTATTAGAGACTGTGAAACAGAATTTAATGTGAGGTACCAGTTGCAAAGTGACAATCAGTGATGCCAACTCTCCTCTGATTAACACGTCCCAGGTCATAATAAATGCACCTCAGGTAGATGCCAAAAATATTTCTTAAACTCTGGTTTTGACAGCCCCGCTGAATGCCGAGTTTTCTTTGCCCGTCACCAGCACCCTTCTCCCGGAGCTGCCGCTGCACAGGGCACATGTGCTATGAAGGGCCCTCCAAGAGTGTGTCCTGGCTGGAGAGGAGAGGGGCCAGAGCAGAGATGAGGGGTCATTGTGGAGCTCTGGGGTGACCAGGGGGCCTCGCTGAGAAGGCAGTCTTTGAGCAAAGGCCTGCGGGAGCCGTGGGGGCGAGCCCTGTGGCTCTGCAGAAGGAGCAGCTATTGCAAAGACCCTGAGGCCAGATGTGCCTGTCCTTTTGAGTGGAGGCCAGTGTGGCTAGGATAGAGTGAGTGGCCGGTGATTGTGAGAGAGGAGCTCAGAGGGCTGCTGGGACAGGGTGGGTGCTGTCCTGTGAGACTTGACTGGCCCTTGCCTTTAAATTGCTGACTGGCCGTAACGTGTTAGAAGGGCATTTCGATTGGGAGCTGGGAGTTGCCAGAAGGCTGGAGGAGTCCCCTCACAGTAACAGCTGTCCAGGCATAGGATGCATTGATTGGGGATGTTCTCCTGCCATCCTGTGCCCAAACTGCCATCTGATCAGCAGCAGTGAGCAGCGGGACTGGGTGACCAGGCTCGTTCCTCCCAAAACGCACCGAGTCTGTGGTTCAGAAACTAAGATGCATCAAGGATTCTGTGACTGTCTAATTACAGCCTGAGATCTGACCAAGGCGGGGATGCAAACGCCAGTGCTGCCTGGCGTGCTGGAGAGACTGTGCCCCGTGGCAGGGACAGTGGGCCCAGCTCTGCCCCTGGCGCCCTGTGGCACAGGCTGCTGCAGCCTGCTCCTTGGATTTTTCAGGAGACCCTGAAAGTCAGTTCCTCTATAAAATGTCCTAATGTTTAGGTGTGAGCCAGGAATTAAAAGCATTCTCCGGGCACTGCTGGCCACCTTGACACTGGCAGGCCGATTTGACCCAGCCTCTCCCCCCGGTGCCCCCACACCTCCTTCTTCATGCCCTGGGGCCCAGCTCGGGGACAGTCCCCCTGACCTCCGCCAGGGTCCAGTGTCCCTGCTCTCAGCTCCATCTCCATCAGACGCCTCATGCTGGGTTGTGATCTGATGATTAACTGCCTCTTTCACCTCTGCCCCCTTTAAACACCCCTCATGGCCCTGCGTAGAGCGACTGTTCAGTTACTGAAGGAGTCACACCCAAACGCACTCACATTCTACACTCTTCAGATTCTGATGTGACTGTCATTCAGCCCCAGGATGTAGAGGGTGTAGTAATACTCTAGGTTCTAGAATGGTCTGAGGTCCCGCGATTCAGCGAGCCTGGGTCCTGGACGGAGACCACAGACTCCCTGAGAGCCGCTGGGGCCCTTCACGGTGTTTCTCGGTCATGTCTTTGCAGATCCTGACAGAACCGTCCCGCAGCCCCGCGCCTCCTGGCCTGAGGTGCCTCCTCGTTGCAGTTATTTTGTCCTCGGGTTCTGCTGAGTGGGCTCGAATCGGGGAAGCGGCTCCTGATATCGCAGATCTAATTATAAACCCAGGGGACAGTACCAAATAAGCAGCCTTTAGAGGGAGACGAGTCTGGCAGCTCGGTTTAAAGTGTCCTTTAATGAACTTCTTTGGCACTTGTATCTTAGCAACACATTTTATTACATCCTGTGCAGATGGAGTTGCTGTGCAGTAATTTATCCCCATCCCCCGTCCCCCCACTTTGTTCCCCTTTCATGACTGGAGGGAGGAAGGCACAGACCTGCTTTTCCCAGGCTGAGCCCACACCGCTCCTGCTTTGTTTGGTGGATGAAAAAGGCCAGTGTGGCACTGGAAGTGGGGACCTGGCCGGCTGGCAGAGGCTGGCGCTGTGGGAAGGACCCCCGGCCCAGGCCTGAGAGGAGGGTGGCCCCCCGGCACTGGGCTGCTGGAGATTCCGATGTGGCTCTTGGGCCGTGGCTGCCTTAGGGGTCTGCCACCCCATTTCCCGGTGCTCCCCGAGCCTGAGTATTTTCATCTGGACTTCTTTCCTCTTGGCACTAATTTGGATGCAACGGAAGTGGGGGATTTTGCAGATCTTTTGTTGTAGTCAACATCCTGTAAGTGTGATTGGGGGGCACCGAGGAGTGGCTACACCCAGACCCAACGGACACATGGAGAGGGAGTGCGTGGCAGGGAAAGAGAGGGCTGGGGCACGGGCACCGGGGACCCCCAGCCTGGGAGGCAGAGGGGATCCCCTGGCCTGGCTTGGCTGCTCGTGAGCACAGGGACCTTCTTGGAGCCTTGACCTTCTTATCTGCCAGTTGAAGCTGGTCCTGCCACTCCGATGACTGTGGGAGCCTCCGGACGGCTGGAGGCTGCTCGGCGTGAGCTCAGGAAGTTTCTTATTGAGATGAAGTCATGTGCGTCTGTGTTCCTCCGTGAGCAGGATGAAGGCCGTTATTTTCTCAACTCATCACCTGGCAGTTGGCTGGACTATTTGAAATCAGGACCATCCCAGAAAAATGGGAGCATGCAATTTATTGTAGAGGCCGAGTTTGATGTTGGTTTGTCTGGGTGGTTTTGAAAACCAGCCAGCTGGCGGTTTCACCACGATGTGTTCATTCAGTAATGAGGAAAGGAGCCTTCAGACGCAGATCGGAAACATGGATGTGAGAATGCTGGACTTGTCTGGAGAGCCACAGCCTCCTCGTGGCCGAAGGGCCTGCGGGAAGGTCAGGAACCCCTTGGCTGGGGCGGCGACCCCGAGGAGGTTCATGTGCCCCAGGGGCTCACCTCAGCAGCTCAGTCTTCCCATCTGTGAAATTGCTGCAAGGAAGGGCTGGGCCTCAGCGGCCTGGGTAGGGATTAAACGCTTCATGTGGAGGCAGATGTGTAACTGACAGATTGCTCCGTTTGTGGGGTTTGTTCCAGACTTGCTGTCCCTCGGCTGTGGCCTGGGTCTGGGTGGTGGTCTCAGCAGCCACGTCCTCCCCTGGCTATAGTGGGGCCACATGTACCAGAGCGCAGAGCTGGCATTTGCCAGGGGGCTGCCGAGAACATGCTGAGCACCCGGCTGCCTGAGCTGCTTCCATTGGCTGTGCCCTGTGCCTGTCCCCATCCACAGGTGAGGGAGCCCAGGCTCCGGGGAGAGCAGCAGATGCGGAAAGGTGATGCCAGGTGGCCGAGGGCAGGTCAGCCCGGAAGCAGCAGCACCTGCTGGCCCACGGGCAGCCGTGGCCCAGGGTCGCAGCGGCTGTCTGTGGCATTCGGGGTTCACACGGTTCCCCCCTCCACCTGATGCCAGGTTGTCTATCTCGGGGTAGGGGTCAGGGAGTACTCCTGTCTGATGGCATGCAAGGAAGCACAGCGTCCCTGAGAGGCTGGGGGCTTCCTGGCCACATCCCCATGGGCCCCTTGTAGTCTGTGGGTGCAGGTGAAGCTTAGACCTTCCCAAGTTAGTTTCTTCATCTGTGAAGTGGGGTGAGACTTCTGCGTACTTCATGGGTGATCATGAAGGTGAAATGGCCAAACACAAGAGAAAAATGGCCTCAGGGCTCAGAGAGCCAGGGCCAGGAGGGGTCTTGAAGAGCCAGGGGCTGGGGGCTTCAGAGAGGCAGTGGCCGAGGACCTCAGAGAGCCAGGGGCTGGGGACCTCAGAGAGCTGGGTGCTGGGACCGTTCCTGCCCAGAGGAGCTGGGGCGGTGCGTTCAGTACCTGGTATTTTCCAGCTGGAGCCCCCTCAGATGAGCACGCAGTGGACTTTTGCTTCCTGTGCTGGACATGTCCGGAGTGACCATGGGACCGTCCCCAAGGGCTGGTTGTTCCTGGGGAGAGGGTCCTTCCATCAGACCTGTGGTCCATGCTGGGGGCTCGACACTTGAACATCGCTGTCTGCTTGGGAATTTGAGGCGTCACCTGGCTGGGGGCGAGGGCACGAGAGAAAGGGGGACACATGCAGAAGCATCTGTGGGGCCCCTTTAGTGCACAGTTTACAGAGGGGTATGTACATGTTCTAAAGGAATTCTCCCACTTGAGAAGTGTTTACATTAAAAATGTAACCCAGTTGTGGGGCTTTGTCCAGATCTTATATTACATGATTTATTTTACTTTTTTTTTTCTTTTATGATGATTAGTCAACACAGGTGTGGACCGATTCCCCCAGTCTGCCCATTCATTAACAGCAGTGGACCCTGGTATAGCAGTGTCTTGGCGGCCAGGCACTGGCACGTGCATTCACCCATTTGGACTCTGTATTTCATGAACGAGGCTTGCAGGGTGGTGTGCTTTGTCCAAGGGCAACTACAAATAGAAATGAAGAGGTGGAAGGGTTGAGATAGAGTGAGAGGCAGCTCTCCAGAGCCCTTGTGACCTGTCCTCTGCCTCCACCACTTCTAACTCATTCCCTGACCCAGGGATTCAAGGAATCCCGTCGCCGAAAGGCTCCTGGATCTCCTAGTTAAGTGGGTCTCCAGGTGATGTTCCTGTGCTGTGCCAGCACCCCCGAGGCCAGTGTAGGTGCACCACTGCTGAACGTCAGCAATGCAGGCTTCTCCCAATTTGCAGGAAAAAATGGAGCCATCTACAGACCTTTCACAATTGAACTTTTTTTCTGGCATTAATATTTTTTAAACCTTTGGTTACTGTGGTCAAAATGATGTAAGTAGCAGACCAAAATTTTGCTGATGACTATTTTTGCATGCATGCATGCATGCAGTTAAATGCATTTGTGTTTTCTACAGTCAAGTTTTTCCTTGAGTGTATCATGGAATTAAATGTGTTGGTAGTTCTGCAAAGATGTTACCTGTCAGCTCTGCATTCCAAATCAGCTTGACAAATGCCGACCTCATCCTCCAGGAATTCCCTCATCATTCCTACTGGTGTAGTCCTTTCTGTGACGGGTTGCTCACTACCTCCAAAGCAAATCCACTCCAGCCTGATCAACTCTGATCTTCAGAGTGGTCCACTTTATTTTGAAGGCCAGTAATTTTCCATCCTCCTACTCATTCATTCTCCCATCCATCCATCCAACCATCTGTCCATCCTCTGCAGGAGACCTTTATGATCCATGGCCTGAGGGATGAGTGTGTGTGTGTGCGCGCGCGTGCCTTGTGCACACATTGGGGCCATCATAGGATTAAGAAATGCAAGCCTCAGTGTTGTCCCTTAAGGAGCTCCTCATCACCACAGAGGGGCATTACATGGCAATTTGGGAACAGGGCAGATGACCGGAGCTGGTCACCACCAGTACTTCTGCCGTCGGAGAGTGGGGGATTTTCTTGCTCTAACTCCTGTCCCTGGACAACTCTCCATAGTTTCACCTTTCAAAGCCCGTCTCCTAACCTTTTCAGTTTTGTGACTTTGAGTGAGTTATTTAGCATCCTGAAGCTTCCACTTAATCATCTGTGAGGCTGAGCTATAACAAGCGCTTATCTCCAAGAACTACATGTATGAAGTAGAATGATGGACGTTACGAGCTTAGCACAGAGCCTGATGGAGAGTGAGGGCCCTGGAGTTGGGAGCTCCTGTCATGGGGCCAGGCTGGCTGCCATGTTCCACTGCTCAGCAGAGGTCCCGCTAACCTGGCTCTCACCTCTACCACCCAGCCCCTCACCATCATCTTGCCAATTTTGCCTCCTAAATATGTCTTCTTTCCTTCTCTCTGCTGCCTTCCTGTTCACTTCTCAGCAGCTCTCAGAGTAGTCCAGCAGGCTCTTAATTGGCTTTGCCTCCAGCTTCCATCTTCCACGCTATTCCCAATGTTGTTTTTCTAAAGTTTAGCTTTTATGTTATCCTTCTGTGCTTAAAAACTACCTCTAGTTCCCTATTGCCTGTAGCAACAGATTCAAATGTTTCCTTAGCCTCTCACCCAGGGTGTGACTCAGATAGGAGAAGAGCAGCTCTGCTTGAATATGGGGCCCCACCCTGCAGCTTCCCTTTGCCCCCAACTACAGGCTGGCAAGTGGGGAAATACTCCAGGGAACACAGTTTGTAAACCATTGCCTTGAGGAATAAAACTCAGTCTTTCGATCGACAGAGCATTTTATTACCCACTTTAGATCACTTCTTTGGGTTCATCACCCCATCACTATTGACCATTTTGCAAATTAATCACCTACCTAGGGGTCGCTGTGCCTTTGCTCAGGTCAGCTCTCCTACTTGCATTGGCCTTTCCTTTATTGAAATCCTGGCCATTCCCCAAGCCCCAGGTCATCTCTTTACCCTCAAAAAAGGCACCTTTGGATTCATCTGAACGGACCCTGGTGGTGGTGGTGATGATCCTGATGGTGACTGTGATGACAGTGGTGCTAGAAAGGCACCGGTGATGGCAGTGGTGACGGTGGTGAGGTTAGTGATAATGAGGATAGTGATGATGGTGATGCCAGTGGCGGTAACGGCGGTGATGAGGTGACGATGGCTCTGGTGGTAAGCGAAGGTGCTGGTGGTGCTGGTGGTGGTGCTCATGGTGGAAGTGGTGGTGCTGGTGACGATGGTGATGATGGTGATGGTGATGACGATAGTGGTGGAGGTGATGGTGGTGATGGTGAGGATGCTGGTGATGGTGATAATGGTGGTGATGGTGGTGAAGGTGATGGTGAGAGTGGCGATGGTGGTGATGATGGTGACGGTGGTGAGGATGGTGATGGTGATGACCATAGTGGTGGAGGTGATGGTGGTGATGGTGAGGATGATGGTGATGGTGATAATGGTGGTGATGGTGGTGAAGGTGATGGTGAGAATGGCAATAGTGGTGGTGATGATGGTGACGGTGGTGAGGATGGTGATGGTGATGACCATAGTGGTGGAGATGATGGCGGTGATGGTGAGGATGATGGTGATGGTGATAATGGTGGTGATGGTGGTGAAGGTGATGGTGAGAATGGCAATAGTGGTGGTGATGATGGTGACGGTGGTGAGGATGATGGTGAGGATGGTGTGACAATGGTGAGGATGATGGTGAGGAAGGTGATACTAGTAATAGGGATGATGGTAGCGAGGATGACTCCGTTGGTAAAGGTGATGGTGCTGATGATGTTGATTATTGTGATAATGGTCGGGATGATGGTGGTGCTCGGATGATGATTCTGCTGATGATACCTGTGGCCGTGGTGCTGATTGTGACCGTGGTGATAACATCGGTGATGATGGCTGCAGTTGCCATTCGTTCATGTGTGTTAGACCTGAGTGTTATGCACACTATCTTGCTTATCACAGCACATCCCTATGGGGGGGTATTTTTCCCCATTATGCAATAGAAGAAACAGAACTTTGGAGAGTTTTTTAATACTTATGTGCAACTTCTTGATCTATTAGGCATTAAAGCTTGCTCATTTTCACTTTGCTACCTTGTGGCAAATTGAACTTTGTGAACTCCAGTTTCTTCATCAGTAAAATGGGGATGATACAGGTCTGACACGCAGCAGGCGTGTAACACGTACATTTCAGTTAATGAATAGTGGAAGTGGAGGTTGTTTTAAGGCTAGAAAGATGATGTAAATGTTATTGCTGCTATATTACATCCCCCAAAACAAGATGCTTGTGTGTGTGTGAGTGTGTATGTGTGTGTGTATGAAGAAAGAGCAGCAAATAGCTTTAAAAGTTCTGAAGTCATAGAAGTTGACACTCAAGCAGTGAAGTTTCTTATCATCCTAGGATGCCTTCTGGAGAACCCCCTACAGAGTTAGTAACAAGTTAGCATAAAACACAAAATGTTTCCAGCATTTCTTTTAAAGACTGTTGGGCTTGGGTAGCATTTCCAGGGCAAGTATATCTTATTTATGTAATCATTTTTGAGACATTTTCGGTCCCTTAATAGGTCTGAGAAGCCTCAGGCCAGCTCCTCAGGTGCTATTGGTTCTTCTGCTGGGTCAGTGTTGTGGTGGCTGCCAGCGAATAATGCTGAGGTTCAAAATAACAGGATAAACAACTCATCCCACCACCCTACAAATTTAATTGATAAACTGGGGAGCAAAATTTAGAAAATGCAAATAGCCATACTGTCAAGTAATTTCATTAACATAACTGCTGTTTATAGTTCTTAACATGTGATTTTTAACTCTCAGGTGAACCTTTACTCTTAACCACTGTGTGTTTAGGCTTTGAAAAGACCCAGGCCCTGCTTGGACCTTTTCCCAGAGTCCCTCAGAGCTCGCCCCTTGACCCTCTGAATGCCCCGGGAGCTCAGTTTGCCTGTACTTGCCTGGTGCCACCCCACACTTGGGGACCCAGAAGCTCCACCAGTGGGTCTGTGAGTCTGACTGTGTTCCATACGAGATCCTGAAACCCCTGAGGTTTGAGAATCGTGGTTCTAGGAGAGGACACCTGTTCTCTAGCCACCTGACAAAATGCAGAGGCATGGGTGTGATGCTTCTGTGGCTCTTACTGGATCTTTTGTCCCTTATGTGATGACAGTGGTGGCAAACATTGATGGCGGTGATGATGGTGGTGGTGGTGGTGATGTTTGTTGTAATGACTGGTGTTAGTGATGATGGTGATGATGATGATGTTAATGTAAGTGATGGTGATGGTGTTTATTGTGACGATGGTTGTGCTACTTTGTTAACCGCAGGGAAAGATTGAGACTATTGGAGCATGGAAAAGGGGCCCATCTCTGGCTCCTCTGA
>PVKY010011749.1:0-11869 GCA_004027775.1 Bradypus variegatus
CAAATATATTTCCTGCCTAAAACAAACCATCACCTATAACAACTTCAACATTAAATAAAATAACCATTTCAAATTAAAAAGTATCACTGCAGCAAGTCATCAAGATCCTTTTAACAAAGAAATCAAGTTTCACCGGTATTTCACTAAAAGCCCTATATTCACCTTTCAGAAATGTATCTAAGTAATAACAACAGTAATAATAATAATGACTCATAGCTATACAGTTCTTACTACATTCTGGGTTCTACTGTAAGTGCTTTACAAATGTTAATTCATTTAATCATCACAACTCCATGAGGTAGGCACTACTACTCTTCCCATTTTACAAAGAAATTGAGGATAACAAATATCAATGAAAATTCAAAAGAAAAAAGCAGTTATTACAGTGAGTCTTTACCAAGAGAAAACAAAGTACCTGTAAAGAAAATGAACCAAAAGCCTTTTTAAAAGAGGTATTATCAAATCAAGCCAAGAAACTATTATTGGACTCATTAACGATTATCACTCACGGTCAGAAGAGCAAGGAATGAGAAGAGACTGAATTAGGGTTTCTCATCAAACATAATATTGAATATTTGTCCCAAAATTCTCCTCCTAATGTATTAACTAGAATATATTTTCCCCTAAATTATTTAAGTTCTAAATACTAGTTTTGAAAACCACAAAAAACAAGAAGCTATAACAACTCTAGGAAACATGAAAAGTTTTCTATCTAATCATCAAATTAAATTTAAATTTCATTACAACTATCCATTTCTAATTTTACCTTGATCTTCGCTTCATCAGGTCCCTTTGTGGACTCTTGCACCTTGCTCCCCTGTTTCTCCCTTTGCCTGTAGGTCTTCATAACTCCACATAAAAATGCACTTTTGTTCTAGAACAGGCAAATAATTCAGTGAAAAAAAGCCACTAAGAATCTTTGAAGGGTCAAATACAAAATTACACTTAAAATTACAGAAGACTAGAATTTTAATAAAATAGTCACTCATGCATTCAATGGATTATTTGCTGAGTGGTTACTACATACCAGAGACTGAACCAGAGATTAGTAAAACAGCCAAAGCTTCAGGGAGCTTACCTTCTATACAGGGAAAACAAAATCTTCTATCTGTTGATATTTAACAGCATCTGGACTATCTTTGCCAGATGTTCTGAAACTATTTCTCCCACCTACATAATTTCTCTCCAAAATAATGAAACAGGAAACTCCCAAATGATAAAAATACATGCAATTTAAACACATAAAAACCTAATAATAACAATCATCATATAGGCTTTCATTTTAAGTTTTTGGAGTAACTTACTGCAAAAAAAAATGGGGGAATCTTTTACTTTATATTCGTTGTGCTTCTGCAACTCTTTTCCACAAGCAGGTCTTTTGTTTTATTTTAACTAATTTCTTTAAAGCGGAGGTAGACATAACAAAAAAAAAAATACTACTTCTCCAAGGCGGGGATGGTTTAACAGAAAAATAATTTTCAGATGATTAATTGTTCAAGAATATTTCTGGGTAATGACCTTACCTGGACATGTGATAAGTCACTTTCCTTGAACTGTTGTAATACAGAGAGAGCTCCTTCTTCATTAAACTCCCTGAGAGCATCAATAGCTCTTTCATCAAGATCCACATAAGCTACCAATCCTGAAAATTAAATTGAAAAGTGGTAACATTATTGCAACAAAAAGGGGAAACTAAACTGTCATATCAACATTTACTAAAGAATTGTGACATTAAATATTATCACTAACAAATTACATTTTTAACTACATGCATATATACAGCCACACAAATACTATAAAGGTAAAGAGTACAAATATGAATATAGAAGATAAAATGTCAACACCCATAAACATGAATTTCAATCCCCATTTCCCACAGAAAAACATATCTCCCCCATTTCCCACTTCCCCAAAATTGTAAATCTTGGAAGTTAATTCTGAAGTACACTTATACCACCAATCTACCATTAATGTAACAAATTCTAGTTATATTCGAGTGATAAGAATACACTTTTTCCCAAGGATCTACCTTCAAATACGGGCTGTTGTAGTTAACACTAACTTCACGTGTAACTAGTTACTCAGACACTAGGAGCGGGGGTAAAAAAGAGAGCCACTTTTACCAAATAATTCTTTCCACTCTTGAAAAAGTGTTGAAGGCTTTCCCTCTTTAGCACCAAAGATAACTGAAATGTACTTGTTTATCTGAGCACCTACTTTGCTGCAGTCAGAATGTGGAAAGGCATTATTTTAAATTCTTCTACAAATGCAAGTGCGCTTGATTAATCAATTCTGAAGGTCATATTTTAAGGCATTCTTTGTTCCTCTGAGGTGACAAGCTGAGATGTAAAAGATTCTGTGGCATTCACCATACTGTCAACAATGACAATGTTTTCCAAATGGCATTAAGGACTCTACTATGGACGTACAAGTAAACAATATAGAAAATACAAGCGCTGCATTCTATATATGTAGTACACTTAACTGCACACAGAACATTACTTGAATTTGAAACATTATTTCTCAATCCATTAAGTTTGTCATGTCTCCCTCTCTCTCTCTCTAGGAATATATATCAGAATTGATCCAATGTAAAATGGAAATATTTAACTGATTAAATCCCAAGTCCATATGGAACTAACATCAAAAGTGACTATTTTGATAAAGCCAAAAGAACTTTATTCCATATAGTAAATTTTAAATAAATGTAATGCCATTTGCAAAGTTACTCATATAATAAGAAAAATGTTGCCATGATTTGTTTTAAAAGCTCAAAATGAGCATGCCTAAATAACTCTAGTTTCCTTACTTGAAAATTCCATACCACCACCCAAAGCCACAACTCAGGACACCCATCAATTCATTCTGTCAAAACACACCTATACCCAAACCATCAGCCTCTTATCACTAACAAAACACTCTACAAGAGAGCTTCCCTAAGCAGATGACTGCCAAATCTCAATGGCATAATATCACAGAAAGTTCCTGAGGACTGATTTTCAAATGGGACCATCACCCAGGAGTCATTTTTAGAATTCATTTTAGTGTCTAACATTATCCTGAGCTTTCTCAGATTAAAAATTTTTAAGGACAAAAAAAAAAAAGATTTTTTTACTACTGTATGTAATAGAAATTTGTAAGACAATTCAATTCTCTCTCCCAGAATCTGGATAGGCACACAAAACACAGAGGAAGAAAGTTTCCATCTATGGCCCCAAAGGGGGAGGACACATTTATTTATGAACAACACTCCCTAAGGGTAGATATTTCTCTCCCTCTTTAAAACTTCAAACCACTTACAACCAACCATATTAAGATGTTCAAATTTGCTTAAGCACTTAACCATTGGACTTGTAGATTAAAAAAGGAAAAAAAAAAGCAGCTATTACAACCACAAACACTTTCAAATTACTGAGAGATGTGGATTACTGTCTATTAGAAATCAGACAGGTCACACACTCTCAAGGAGTCTGACATTATTCTTTTCAGGCAATACAGTCTTAACTATTCTTCTTATTATGCCACCTAGTCAGACCTAAGCTGATTTAACAATCACTTTTAAGAAGCTAAAAGTAGAAAAGTAAAAGCAAAACGATGACTGATTTGTTTTTTTTAACGCAAAAAATTTGGTATGCTGAAACATACATTTTAATTGGTGGTAAATCTAAGGCAAATTGATGTACTGTTCTGAAACAACTAAGACTGCATACTCAACACTAAAAAAGCTTCAAAATAAGTAATAAGAATATCAAAGTCAAACCCAATATGCCTTCAGTGAAGGGCAAACAAACATACAGCTCTGCATAGATCAGAAACAGTATTATTTAACCTTAAAAATCTATAAAATTCAAAGTGGTTTGCCCTCGCTTTCATAACCAGTCAGAAACAAGAAATGCATATTATACCTGTCTGAAATATTTCATCAAGTCTCTCTGCCACCTTCTGTGGGAGGCCTGCCTCTATCAGTGTCTTGTAGTGTTCTGTGTGAGTTACACTGGAAGTATCCATTGGTTCTTCCTCTTCTTTTAACTGTACCGCATTACCATTCACCTGATTAGCCATTTTATTATGCTGCTGGAAAAAATTCAGGAGCTATATTACATTAAGCCAGAAATAACTAGTTTGTAGGACAATGCATGATTTATCTAAACTAATTTGTATACATGCTGCTAATAACCTCTATCAAATAATATTTTGCGCCTTCTGTGATGTATCTGACCTAAATTTGCAATAATAACCCTGCAAAATCATAGAAAATGTACATGAAAGCATTACATCTTTAAGGAACTTCATGTACACTAGATTTGAATTTATTGATGGTAGGTTCGCTGATTAACAAAAGTAGCTATTGTGTCTTGGTGAGCATTAGCAACAAACCACCACAAAATCCTAAAAGCGCCTCAGCTCTCAATTCTTACAAAGTTTTTTAAGTTTTGTTTAAAAATGAACACCCACAGACTAGTTAATCAAGTTTTAAGGACTTTCAAATTTTCCTAGCTGTTTCAAATCCAACATAAGTATGAAATAAATGCCCTGTTGTCCCTAGTTCAATACGGTGGTGGTTTAAGTTTTCTCTGCCTCACTTAAAACAAAACAAAACAAAACAAAAAAACACACACACAACTTGATGTTAATTTTTGTTCTAAAATTAATGCTATTTCCATTCACAGATTTAAAAGAAAAAATGACCAAGTTTAAAATCTGTAACAATTGTTTTAAGTCCACATAAAATAAAAAGCTGTAGTTGAGGTTACTTCTTTAAAAAAAATGAGTATATATTTTTTGTATCAGTAAAATAATGCTGCAAAAATATTTTTGAATGGACAGCTAGCTTCTTTCAAACAGTTTCAATAAACATTACCTAATTAGGATAAACTTAGATCAGATTTCTCAGGTTAACCTAGCAAAAATCATTTTCTATGTTCAGCCATTAAAGTAAAGCTGAAATAGATCAACTCCCTGAAGAGATTAAATAATAAAACCATACAAGGCCAGTCTCTACACTGCCTCAGAAGATGGTGCATTTGTCTGTGGTAAAATTATGATTTGATGAAGATAATAGGCAGGAAAATAAAGACATTGCAATACATACTGAAATAAAGAACATGAAGGTGAAGCTCAAGAAAAAGGCTGCTTTTCTTGATGAAACTCAAGATACCTAATTGGCTATAAAGTAAATACAAGTCTCCTAAAAAGCACTAAGACACTAAGATAACCACACTTCCAGATTGCTTATCCAACACTGTACAAATGAACCAGGTGCAGTTTTCTGACTCAAAACAACTTCTTTTCATTTAAAAGTCCACTGGTATTCGTTGAAGTTAATGTAAGAGGGAGGAAGACCAAGACAAGGAGGAGGCAAAAGTAGGAGGAAGAAAGGAAAATACAAACGGTTACTCTGGAAAATGTGATTAACAATATGATTACAAAACATTATTAATTTTAATAGCCCTCTAATAGCTGTAGAGACGCAAACTTTTTGGTCTTAATGGGTGGAAAATGTTCCTCAAGGCAAGCCTCAAATTCAGATGAACTAGCAAAAAAGAAAACATTCAAAACTGTACACTTTTGATCAAGAAACTGCTTATGGTGCAAGATGAATACATTCACTGATTAGTGCAACACATTTCTATAAAGATCCTTCTTAAAGTCCAAAATCTCTTTGTGAACATATACTTCTGTTTTCCCATACTCCCCCACCCAAAACAATCTTAAGATCACCAGAACTCAAAAGTTCTCAATTTCACAAGACCCTTACAGCATTGCATCTAGGAATACTAGTTACCGAAAGAAGCAAATTTTTAACAGAAAAGTTCAGTGAACATCAGTTGGAGTGGTACTGTTTTAAGAATGCATATAAAGCAGACAAATAGTGTATTAAGCACAAGACAGAAATATTTATGACTACTACTTGAATGCAAAAGCTCTACAAGTTGATACTGAAATTGGTTGAAACAATTAAAGTAAAAAAGTTTTAACTTTAACAAAAAAATGTAAAATAATTAGATTCCAGGAAATAAAACCTTTCAGATCAAGGAGAAACCTCTTTCTTCGAGCCAAATACAAAGTGCCCATTTAAAAAAGCCTTTTTAAGTCATGAGACCATTTAAAACTCGTGTCATTTCAACACAATGCCACACAGCCAAACCATATTTCTGGATGCAGCAAATATATTAATGTGACTGGAGTTATGTAATCTAAACATTTTTGCAGAAAATAAAAATTTAAATGTGCCGTCAGGAGATTTGGAAAGTCACTACTAGGCCCTCCCTGACTTTCTGAACATCTGTGTAATCTCTTCCTATTAAGAGACGGGCTTTCAAAGAGCCAGCGAAATTGGAAACTAACGGTTATCTCATAGCTTAACAAGTGTCAAGCCCTTATCCTACGACTGACTCATAAGAACACAAATTCAGCCTTTGGAGGACAGCAAAAATCTCAAACAGGTAGTGTGAAAGGAGTGAACCTTTCAAGAACCCCTTGGTTTCAATTCTTTAAGTTTTGGCAATACGGTTATTACCGTATAAGAAAAAGAATCGCCTTTTCAATTTAGTGCGCCTACGACAGTCTTAGGATTACATCTATCTTAGGCGCTGCTTGTAACCTAAGTTTCATGGCCTCTAGTAGTCATTTTTTCCTTCAAATCTCGGCTCGCAGCATGCAGGGTGGGGGAAGGGAGGGAGGCTCCCCACACAAATCGGCCTTTCAGCTTCTGCTCACACACAAAAGTTTTCTGCGGCTTAAGTAACCCGGGGATTGCATCCCACCCTCTGCCCACCCCACCCCTCACCACAGTCCCGAGTATCAATACATCCCACTCGTGGCTAGATCGGCTGAGGCGGGAGCGAAGTGGCTCCAGCGGGGAGAAACCATGGGGCCGCGGGTGTCTCAGCCCTTTCGCGCAGCCCGGGAGCCGGCCGCATGGAGAGGCGAGCGGAGGCGGGAAAAGCACGGCCCACAGCGGCAGGCCGCGCAGAATGCACCCGACGGGCTGGACCCTGAGACGAGAGTTGGAGGGGCCGGAGGAGGTTGGGCGAGGGCGAGGAGGCGCCTCAGCTGGGCTAGGCCCACAGCAGCGCGGCCGAACGAGGCCAAAGCCGCCCCCAGCCCATCCCCACCCCCACCCCGGGGCCTCGGAGCGAACACGAAATTGGGGACATGGCGCCGAGCGCGGGCCGAGTCGGGTCGGATCGGGGCTCCCGGCCCCTCCCCCCACGGGCCAGCGCGAGACTCACCAGGACAGAGCAAGGGCCGGCGGCCGGGCCCGTGAGAATCAGCGCGAGGCGCTTTGAAAACGACTAGAAATGGCGCGCGCGCCACCCCCTCCCCCCCCTCATGGACAGAGACGCGATCCCGGCAGCACGCGGGGTTTCCCGGAACTGCTTCCACGGACTCCGAGCTGCCGGGCAATCAACTCTCGTGGCGGCCTAAAAGACAGCTCAAGTGACCAATGATGATGAGAAGAAGTGGACCACGCCGGGAGTGCTCGAGAGCCAATCGGTGAAGCCGTCGGCTGAACCAATGAGAGTACTCAGCGCCGCTGGCTGAGGCGCCTCCGGGGCGGAGGCAGACACACAAAGGGTCCTGTGGTGGGATCCCCTGGTGGCGGCGGGGCTGCAGGGCACCAGGCCCTGGGTAGCAGAGGCTCTTCCTTCCTCGTCTGCTTTCGCAGCGCGGCGGAAAAAAATCTAGGCCTCAGTCCGCGTGGCCTCCTCCGGAACCCCGCCCACTACCGTCCCCGCGGGCCTCGCTCCGCCATAGCCCTCCGCCCCTTCGCCAGCGCCCGCCTAGCTAGTCAATCCCCCGTCGCGCGCGGCCGCCGGCATTCGCTCCAGACTTGCGCACCGCCGCACGTTCGGACCTCTCTGTCATCTTTTTGGCTTTAATCAGAGTACGATTTAAGGATGATTTGGCTCATCGTTCTGATGGGGAATTTTGTATGGAAAGTCATCCCTTGTAACGATCGGAAAACTGCCTCTCTGCCTCCCTGGCTCCTTGCCACACATCGTTGATGGCAGCTCAGAATATGAGGGAAATCGTTAAAGTTGGTATGACTCAAGAGCATGTTAAGCACACATGATAGAACAGGGACCTTTTTCCACGGGGTTTGGAGCTAATTAATAAATACCCATGAAGTAGGTAGGGAAGATGTATTCCAAAAGAGCCGTGCAAGGAAAGGGGCTCATTCCCAAAGGAAACTAATTCCCGTTATTCCTAAACCTGTTTCTCCCCTCCACTCCTAACCGCTTGCTCCCTGTCCACGCCTTAGTCCAAACCTGTCTCATCCCACAGAAGCCCCCTAAGCTCCGTTCTGTACAGCTAGTCCTTCCTCCCCACCCCTCTCAGGGAGTGGAGGTCAAGCAGGATTTCTATATACACTAGAGGATCACTTTAATTTCCCAGAATCTATCAACCAAAACTTAATTATTGAAAACCTATTATGATAAAAACACTTCAAAAGATAGGAATTCAGGGAACCTTTCTCAATATGATAAAGAGCATATATGAAAAACCCACACCAGCATGGTACTCAATGGTGAGAGGCTGAAAGCCTTCCCCCTAAGATTGGGAATGAGACAAGGATGCCCACTGTAACCTCTCTTATTCAACATTGTGCTAGAAGGGAACTGAGAGAGGAGCTGAAACTCAACCCAGGATCAGCACACACCAACCACGTGCCTTACCAGCTTCCAGAGGTTTTCCTGCACGCCATTGGCCTTCCTTCGATGAAGGTACCCTATTGTTGATGCCTTACCTTGGCCGCTTTATGGTTTTAAGAGTGTAACTTTGTAACCAAATAAACCCCCTTTATAAAAGCAAAAAAAAAAACCTATTATGTGTCTAGTACTGAGCTAAATGCAACGGTGGACCCAAGTTTTGTGTAATGAAGCATGAAACTTACACATATGCTGGGACCTTTCAGAAAACTAATATAAAATGATGGATACAAATTTAGGAACAGAGTCTTGGAAGAGCATGGTAAAAGTAAAGAACCTTGAAAGCTTGAATTTTATTAGCTTCAACTTAAGTCTTCCTCTGGCCCAAGAGTTCTTAACCTACTTTGCGCCATTTGGCAGTCTGGTAAAACCTATGGATCTCGGTTTTAAATGCATAAAATAAAATACGTCGCATTACAAAAGAAACCAGTTATATTAAAAGTATGAAGTAAATTAACAAATTTGTGATATAATCTGTTTTTCTTTATGAATACATTAAATAACAAGATCTTGCAGATCTAATTTCTGAAATTTTAAAGTAGAAATGAAAAATAAAAATATTCAAGAAATCCATGACATATGATGACATGTGAAAATATCTGTGATATCTATTGTTGATAAAGTGAAAATTACTGCTAATTATACCAGGTTTGTTGCCTACATTCATAATAGAATTGCTAAATTTCAGTTGAACATTAGTGAAAATAAAAATGTTATTTTTTTCCCATCCAAGTTGAAGGAACCCCTGTATTCTATTTATACACTCCTTTGAAGTCCATTAATCCCAGACTACCAGGATGAATCTGGATCCAGCATCCTGGGATTGAGAACATCTTCTTGACCAAAAGGGGGAAGTAAAATGAAACAAAGTTTCAGTGGCTGAGAGATTTCAAATAGAGTTGAGAGGTCACTCTGGTGGGCATTCTTATGCACTGTATAGATAACCCTTTTTAGATTTTAGTGAATTGGAATAGCTAGAAGTAAATACCTGAAACTATCAAACTCCAACCCGGTGGCCTTGACTCTTGAAGATGATTGAATAACTATGTAGCTTACAAGGGGTGACAATGTGATAGTGAAAACTTTGTGGATCACACTCCCTTTACCTAGTGTATGGATGGATGAGTGGAAAAATGGGGACAGGGACTAAATGAAGATTGGGGTGGGATGGAGGGGGGGATGATTTGGGTGTTCTTTCTTTACTTTTGTTTTTTATTCTTATTTTTATTCTTTCTGGTGTAAAGAAATGTTCAAAAGTGGATTGGGATGATGAAGGCACAACTGGATGATGGTACTATGAACAGTTGATTGTACACCATGGATGACTGTATGGTATGTGAATATACCTCAGTAAAACTGAAATAAAAAACAAAATAAAAATAAAAAACCTGGTCTAGATACTGTAATTAAAGCAATTCTGTCATCCAATATTTTCTGGGATAATATTTCAAATATTTTGCCACAGAAGTCCTCATAAGTATACTCCACCTTTTCTTGATTTTTTTCTTTGGAAAATATGGTTCCCAAAGATTTGCTTCCAAGGTTTCTATATTGTATGCGTGTGTGTGTGTGTGTGTGTGTGTGTGTATTCTGCAACATCCTGCAAATATTTATTGCATGCTCTCTACATACAAATCACTGTGTTAAAAGTAGGGAATATAAAATGAAATCAAATGAATAAAACACAATAAATGCAATGAATAAGAAATGAAAATGAATATAACACAATCCTTTTCCTCCAAGAGGTTACATTCTAGCTGACAAGGTAAATCAAATACATGAATAAACATAATAAAAAATGGGCTCCTAATGGGAGGTCCTGCTAGATAGCCTTTTGAGATTTGGTTACACAGTGCAGTTGGTTCCTTCCACAACCCTTCCCTGCCAAACCAAATCTGTGGTCTGAATCCGTAAGTCAATATATTTTTGCTTCTTACAACAATTAGAGGACACCAGAATATTCAAATTGTAGTTTGACTTTTACTACTTACAACTAAAATAACAGAGAATTTTTTAAATTATCAGTCCTTCTTACTGAATCAGATTAATCCGTGCCTTGCTTGTCCCTTTGATGATGCTAAAAGAAATATTTAGTTCATTCCTCAACTACAAACAAAATTACACATCAATTCAGCCTATTGAAAATGCCTTCACATGCATTTTCAGATGGTAATAACCCATTTGAGCCATAGTTCAAAGGCATAGGCAGGGGAAAGGGGAAAAACAAGAAAAAAGAAAACAATGCAGAAAGGAAGAGGAGAGAGAAATAAGGAAATAGAATATGAACAAATACTCATGAAGAATGTTAATGGGAAGGGTATCAACAACCCTCGGTGACATTTAGGTGCCAAGAGTCCTCTACCCAGCTTTACTGGAAAATTTTAGTTCTCCTTCAATATTTCTCTCCATTTTCAAATAGAACTATGTATTTTCTTTAACAAACTTTAATAATTCTATTATTTTAAGGCACTTTTCAAAACAGTGGGGTGCCAACCAAGCCCTAATGAGATTCACCAGAGCTGAAGGCTGTTGACTTTCGTTTATACTTCCTTTTAAAAATAATAAAATAAAGTACCAAGCTGGAGATTGTAGACACCCCATCCCCACCGCCTGAAATGGACACTGAGGACAATGCTGAGCGATCTTGTTGGAAAAGGCCAACATGAACTTCCAGGACAGAGGATGGCAGGGTTGAGAACACACTCCAAATGTTTATGTAGATGGTAGCTGCAAAAGTAATGGTAGAGATGGCACTCAAGTAGGATTTGGAGGTTATTGGGGACCTAGTAATCCTGTAACGGTGAGAGCGTTTCTGGACAGCAGACAAACCAAAGAGCAGAACTGCAGATAGTCTACACAGCAATTGAACAAGCAAAGAGCCAAAACATAGATAAACTTATCACTGGAATGGATAGCAAGTTTGTAATCAAAAACGTAACAGAATGAGACTTCCGGGAAGATGGCTGCATAGAGAGGAGTGGAAACTAAGTAGTCCCCCTGAAACAACTAAAAAAAACCAGAAACAACTACTAAATAATCCAGAATAACTGCAGGGGGACAAACGAGACCGTCCAGTCATCACACACCAACCTGAACTGGGAGGAATGCCTGAGAACACAGCATAAAATCTGTAAGTGAAACCCGCGGATCCA
>PVKY010011750.1:0-11874 GCA_004027775.1 Bradypus variegatus
TTAGTTCTTAGTTCTTAAACTTTAGGGAAAGGGAAGCCAGCCAGGCCCCCGGGTGCTGGTTCCGTCCTCTCCACTTATCACATGAGCAAGCAGCTGCCCCTGGACCTGGGGGTCACAGCCGGCGGGGGTGCAGCCTTCCCTCGGAACTGGCCACGGTCCCAGGGAGGAAATGCCTAACTGGGGGTACACTCTCCCCTCCTGCTCGCAGGGGAGAATCTGCTATGAACAGGCCAGTGTCCACCGCTGTACCTTCACTCTACAGTGCATAGTAAATCCAAGCACAAGCTCCAGATGTTTCCTGATAAACACTAAAAAATGTAAATACATATCATGGACTTCCTGCATTTCTGGGACTTACGTAATGCCCACAGTACTTCTGAATCCCTGATATTTACACTTGTAAGGTTTCCTGTGATACTGGTACCTGAACCCTTTGAGAAGAGGTGGAATTTAATTTTGCAGGACCTGAAGTATTTTCACGTGATCTGATTTTCCAGATGATTCCCCTCAAATCCCAGGGAGAGGCTGAGGAATCCCTGAGGAAGCTGAGGGGCTGCCCCAGTCCTAGCGACAGGCTCACCTGGCGTAACGGCCACGCTGGGGCTCGGAAGAAGAACGTGGGGCCCATGAGGGGCACGTGAGGGAGCGTGAGTGTCGGGGAGAGTGGTAGCCGGAGCTGCTGGCCCTGGAGACCCTGACAGCACTGAGACAGGACGTCCCTGAGCTGAGATTCCGCCCCAGGACAGCTCTGTGTGGCCTTTCAAAAGAGACCCTGCAAGTTCACAAACACCGACTCCTTCCGCTTTGCAGGGCAGGCTTCTGGGTGGACACAGCTGAGCCCCCACCCCCAGCATAGGGAGCCGAAAGGGTGGTGGAGGAAGGGAACAGACCCCCGGGTGCTGGTTCCGTGCTCTCCACTTATCACAGGCCTCAGTGGTCGCCTCCCGACTTGATTAAGGACGTAACTGGCAGGTCAACATTGGAGATTTATGACGAGATGGCGTTGACTTAATGTCAGTGAGAGGCTGTCCCATTTCACCTTAAAAATGACCCCACTGGGCTCTCCTGTTCTGACCCCTGAGCCGGAGCAGGGCGGCTTCTAAAGTTCAATTTCCTTAGAGCCAGTGACAGCCCTCAGTGTTCTTGCCAAGAAATTGTCTATCACCAAATAAGTAAACTGCGAGCATCTTCGAAAGTCCAAACCATATTTATCGTTGTGCTTCTTTGTCACAGTAGGTGCTCACTCCATTTGCAGAGTGAACTACGTGGATCTTGCCAATCTGAGTACTTAGTTAACTGAGTGTCTAAATAGCACGAAGCTTGATTATACTCTTGCCTGACTTTTTGGTTGATGTGTGAAAGAATTAGCTGCAACTGGAGGGCACGGCCGGCAGCAGGTAACCTCAAAGCACCTTCTGAGGATCCCAGGAGTTCCCAAGCCCCTTTCAGAGCATCTGTGAGATCAAAACTATTTTCATAACAATACTGAAATGTTACTTGCTTTTCATTCTCGTTCTCGTGCGTGTACAGTGGAGTTTTTCCAGAAGCTACATGACGTGATGTCTCGGAGACGGAATGAAGAAGCTGGTTGGAAATCCATCTGTCTTCCATTAAGCCAGACATTAAGGAGATTGGCAAAAATGTAAAATAATGCCACTGTTATCACTAAATTTTTCTTTGAAAAAATAGTTATTTTTCATAAACTATATAATGGGGTTTTGTTATTCTTGAGTGACTTGATATGTTTCTTGGTTGCAATTTCTAATATAGAAAATATTGATAGATAGAACCCACATGAGTAAAACTTTTTAGAGACCATAATAATTTTTAGAGTGAAAAGGGGTCCTGAGGCCAAAATGTCTGAGAACTGCTGCCTTAAATTTCACATAAGAGCCAAGGTTGGAATTCCTAACAGTGATTTTTACTCTACACTGAAGACTAATATTTCTCTGTAGGAACCAATTCAGAATTGTAGGGTAGTCACTGGAAAAGACACTGGACCTTCCGGCTGCTGATGATATTTTGGAATCATTTAGTTAGTTCATAAAGCTGAGCACCACTGCAGGGGACACCTGAAGGCAAAGGCCGGGGGCCCCGGGGCTTGGGCCCAGGTGGCAGGGACACATCCAGACACTCAGGGAAAGCACTGATCAAGTCATGTTTGCCATAGGGTCTCCTGCTATCCCCTTGAAATGAACTCTTGCTCCCTTTAGGAAACTTGTTCTCTTCCTTTTCTCCCTGGCCCTGCCATTCTCTACCACTTCCCTTACCACCAGGCTTCTTGACTTCTCCCCTGTTGTCACTTAACTCCAGCTAAGGAGCTGGCTGACGTTGGCCAAATCCTCCCTTCTTGTCTAGCCCTGGGTTTGGAAGAAGATGGGAGCTCCTGGGCAACACTGCCTGGGAAATGACACCACAGTCCAGCTTTAACCTCATCTCCCTTCGGTTTGAAGCAGTTGTGGGAGAGTTTTCCAAAGCCACCAAATCCAGTCGGGCAGGACGATGGGCCCAGCTCTGCCCACCAGCTCCACGGTCACTCAGGTGAGAGATCTCAGGTGAGCAAGCACCTGTCCTGATAGGCCGTCCTTGACCGAGTCAAACCGGACCTGTCAAAGGCCCTATGCAAGCTTTAAAGTGCCCTATAAAAATCGAAAGGTGGCTATCATTAACCCCTTTTTGATAGAGGGTCTCATTTTTAGATGGTTCCTCATGCTTCTTAACCATCACCCACAGTAAAAAAAAATACAGAAATACATTTTACATTGCAGCCTGTTTACACGTACATATATAGAGATATAACTTCAAACTTCAAAAGACAATACTTACCTTTACTATGTATGATACAGTCTATTCTATTTCATTTTTTATAAAAGAAAATGCTGCTGGCTAGACAGATTTCACAAGACGGATTTCACCTGTCTGCAACCTGCACTTCGGAAAACATTAAGAATTGGACTGAAAGGGCCCTCCTGAACCAGAGTATGTGTTTCGGTACTTTCCAGAAACCACTTCCTCACAGCACGCATCGCGGTGAACGCCTGGTTGTTGTGTGCACTCGGGAACCAGGGCGGGGCCCAAGCAGCTATTGCATGACCTGGCCATAGGTACAGCTTGAGTCTAGATGCTTCCAAGGCCCCAGAATGGTTCAGACCCCTGGGAGCCTGCTTCTCCTCCTCCCTGACGGACCTGCATGGCAGACTGATGAGTCAGGGTTGCCCCACTCACCTGCACAGATTCCCACCAGAAATCTGGAGATAATGATCATCTCAAAGGACTTGGCGATTTGGCTGCATCCCATTAAGATAGCAGGCACGATGGAGAAGATGTTGTTGAACAGCAAGGCACCTTTTCTGCCAAAGACAAACAGCCATTAGTTTGGTACAAGGTTTCATGCATTCATTCAACAAACGTTGACTGAGTATCTACCCTCTTCAGCTCCACCTGCTACAGGTTCGCTTTGCTGTTGTGTTTTAAGTTCTCTGAGACCCAAAACTGACACTGATCAAGGACGTGACCTGATGTGGGAATATCCTCGGAGGTGGAGCAAATGACCACAGTTCAGAGGGCATCGGTGGTAAGAACAAATATAGTATAGAGTTTTACAAACACAGTAAAATGCTTCTGAAATCATAAGATAACTTATGATTTTAAATGTAATCTCGAAACCAAAGCTGGGCAAGGACATCAGAAGAAAAGAAAACTATAGGGCAACCTCACGTATCAACATAGAAGCAAAATTCCTGAGTGAAGTATCAGCAAATTGAACCCAACAGCATATTTAAAAATCTTTCAAGGTATTTTACCACATTAAAGATGATACTGGGGGAAAATACATGATTATCTCATTAGAAGAGGCAAAAGGAGTGGGTAACATTTAACACTCATTATGATTTAAAAACAAACAACCAACCTTAACAAACTATAAATAGAGGGGACTTCTTTAAGCTGATGAAAACCTATAAGAAACATCAAACTTAACAAAACTTGAAAAGCCTGAACAAAACTGGAGGTGAACTTGGACCAATAACAGCCCCAGAGAGCCCGACAGTAGCAAAAGCAAAACTTCTCTGGAGGGACCTCCTGAAGCCAGGCCCCCGGGGGTCCATCAGGCCCGAAAAGCTGGAGCTCCAGGGTGACATGAAATCATCCACCATATGCGAGAAGCAGCGTATTCAAGCAGCTCAGCTTCAGACAACAGAATTAGATACAGACTATGAAATACGCTCGAAACAATTAGTGTCATAAGATAAGGAAGCAAAATCGTACCATAGGATAGAAAAATAAAGTCTATGAAGCAAAAACTATACAAAACAATAACAAAAAATAGATTTTCTAAACAAGTGAATAGAACTTTCTGAAATGAAAAATAGTCATTGAAATTAAAAACTCAACAGGTATAATAAACTGCATTGAATTATGTATTTTAATGTAGTTATAAGGGGAAATTTTAGATTGTGCACACATTACTAGAATAAAAATTTTTAAAAAGCAAAAAAATCATAGGAATGTACAACAGAGAACCCTAATGTAAACTGTAGACTATAGTTAATAGTACAATTATAATAATATTATTTCATCAGTTGTAACAAATGTACCACACTCATGTATGGGAGGAGCAAATGGGAACTCTGTATTTTCTGCATGATTATTATGTAAAGTCTACAAAAAAAAAAACAACCAAAAAAAAACTTAGTAGGTGAATTACAGCGGAAGGGACAGTTAATGGCCTGGAAGTAACCCTGAGGAAACACCTAGAAAGCAAGAAGGAGATAAGATGGAAGACATGATAGATTAAAAGATGTGAAGGAACTCTCTGGAGTTCCACAAGGAAAGAATATAGAAAATGTAGGAAAGGCAACATTTAAAGAGGTAATGGCTGAAAAATTTCCAGAACGGATGACAAAGATATGAAATCTCAGACAAGGATCCACAGTGAGTCCCAGGATTAAATAAAACTAAATCCACACCTGGACCCTTCACAGGGAACTTCACCGAAGCACAGACAAGACCTGAAGACAATGGAGAGCACCAGTTTGCCCCTGGATGAAAAAGCTCAATATTGTAAGGATTTGGGTTTTCTTCAAATTAAATTATAAATTCAAAACAATTCCAATCTGGGATTTTGGTAACCTGAATTAAAAATCAACACAGAAGAGTAAAGGAGCACTAAGATACATCTGAGAGCAAATGACTTTCCACGTGGGAAAAATAAAGCAACTTAGCTCTCTCTCACCATAAACCAAGATAAATTCCAGATCTCTCTGGGAAAAACAAAGTTGTAAACTACTTTTTAACGTTCGGAAGAATACCCTTTTGACTCTAGGTAAGGAAGACTTTCTTAAGACACTAAAAGGAAAAACTGTAAATGAGAGTTAAATTTGACCACTTGTAAATTTAAAATTTTTGCATAAAAAAGATACTGGATGCACAACTAAAAAATGAGACAGCAGGTTAAGAAGGCATTTGCCCAATATCCAGTAGTAGAGTGTGGAGGTTACTGGCCTGTGCTCAGAGTGAGTGAAAGTTCTGGGCTGGAGTCCTACCTCCCAGCTGGCAATCTTGAGTAAACTACAGTATCTCTCTCTGCCTCGATCCAGTCTTTAAAATGGGCGTGTAACAGTACTTCCCTCATTGGCTTTTCTAAGAATTAGAGTTCATACGTGAAAAGCACCCGGGGTAGAGCTGGGCACACAGAAACCCATCAATAAAACTTAGCTCTTACTCTGTTTGCTTAAAGAACACCTACAAATCCTTAAGAAAGCTGCAAACAGCTCAATAGTGTTATCTCCTTCCCCACTAGATAGCCCATAAGAAAATTTCAGCCCTATCTACTGACCCGGAGGGCAAACCCTTCCCTCAAGGAGAAGCCGTCTGCAGTCCTGACTCTGAGTTGAGTGGCGTCCTGCCCCACGGGGACCCACGGGAGAAGCCCTTTTGGAGTTGTGAGTTCAACACTAACTTCCTGGAGGCTCTTAGGGTCTCAGACCCTGTGCCGGTTTGGCTATATTATGTCCCCCAAGAAAAAGCCATGATCTTTTAATCCAATCTTGTGGGATAATTGCAAATTAAGTTCTTTCCATGGAGATGTGACCCACCCAACTGTAGGTGATAACTCTGATTGAATTATTTCCATGGAATTGTGGCCCTGCCCTTTCAGAGTGGGTCTTGATTCCATCACTGGAATCCTGTAAAAGAGCTCACAAGCAGAAGGACCTCAGAGCAGCTGAGAGTGACATTTTGGAGACGGCCATTGAAAGCAGATTTTGCTCGCCCAGAGCTTACCTGGGAGAAACTAAGAGAACATCCCCAGTTGCTTAGAGAGAAACATCCTGGGAGAAAGTGGTTTTGAAACCAGAACCCTGGGGCAGATGCTGGCCATGTGTCTGTGCCTTCCTAGCTGACAGAGGTTTTCCGAAGTCCACAGCTGTTCTTCAGTAGACATACCCTATTGTTGATGCCTTTGGACACTTTTTATGGCCTTCGGACTATAACTTTGTAACCAAAAAAACCCCTTTTTAAAAGCCAGTCAATCCATTTCTGGTATTTTGCATAACAGCAGCATTAGCAAACTGCAACAGACCCCAAACCAGAGGTGTGAATCTCTCATCTCAGATCCTGTCTCAGAAATCCTGGAGAAGGCACCAAGGCCTGGGCTCTGGCCTGGACTCTTGAGAAAGAGCTTCTCATCCTCAGCCGAGCCCTTGTCTTGTCCATGAAAGAGGGGGATAGACAGACGAGCTCCAAATCCTGTTTAAATAAGGCTGCTCTCTAGTTTTGGATGAATCAAGAGGCTGTTTTTGGAATCAAATACAGAATTTCTAATATTTCTAGAGCCAGGACAGAGGCATAAGGCATTGTCCTCGGTGCACAGGGCAGGGTGTCACTGCCTGATGGTGTCGCTCGTGTGGCTCATGACACAGCGGCCAGGACCACACAGCCTCCCGCTGAAGTGCCTGAGACATCTCCGCCATTCCAGCATTTTCAGGAATGTCATTTGGGCTAAACTGTGAGTATCACCTGGTTCCAAGGTCAAGCAGAGGGTGGCAAGGTCTCTGCGTTGATTTACAACGTGGCATTCAGGAACGCCGTTAGGGTCTGCGTTAGGACTGATGTCGGGGCCAGGCCACTTCAACTCCCGACCCCTCAAAAGGCAGCAACAGGGGAGACATTTAATCTGTTTGTGATAAGGAAAGTGGTGTCCGGGTGAGGGAGCAGTGAGGGAGCTTCCTGGGCCATCACGGCAAACCGAGAGCCTGGGGTCCCCAGTCCCTCCCGCTTCCAACCCCTAAGACTTGGGCTAAGTCTCCAGATATTTGACAATGTCTCCCTCCCTCTTAGAACTCATAAGAAAATTAAAAATGACCACAGCAGTTATTACCCTGGATTTAAACTGGAAATAAACTGGATTTCCGTTCGAGGCCTCGGTTTTGAGCTCTGATGTGGTTGGGTTCCTGGGGGTTGAAACGTCACCTTCCCTTACCTGCCAAGGTTGTTCACAAACGGGCCAACCAGGAGGGACCCGATGAAGCCCCCGAAGGGGAACATGGACACGGATACGGACCACAGCAATGTCAAGGTAGAGCCAGTAGTGTATTCACCGGTTCTAGCATAGAAGGTCTCGTTGTAAAACTGCTTCATGAGCTGGGGCACAAAACAAAACGGAAAACCATCCAATCTGATCTGGCTCTGCAGAAAGAACAGCTTAAATCTTTGACCACCCTGTGGGACACTGTGGGCCCACAGATGTCAACATCCATTAAGTCGAGAAAAGGTGACGAGGACAAAATTTGACAGCAAGCAGGCCGGTACACATACCAGGTACACATGCTTGATGAGCAAACTGCCCAGGATGTTTCTCACACCAGAAAGGAGTGACCCAAATCTTCCAATCTGCCAGGTGACCCCTGCCCCCTCTGGTCTCCCCCACTTGTTGAAAGGGCCCCTCCGGCACCCAGCCCACTGGGTGTCCAGCCATTCCTGGCCTGTGCCTGCTCCCCCTGAGAAGCTGAGCCTCGGGTTACCTCGTTCCTCCCAATGGCGCTGTGCCGGAAGGTTCCCTCGAGTCTGCACCCACTGCTTGAGGACCCACTGGGTGCCCAGTCCCACACTGGCTGGCCACGCCCAGCCACAGGCTGCTGCAGTCCCACCACCCTGTTTGCTAGGGACTATTTGGGATCTGCCTTGCTCTCCCCAGAGTGACCTACCTCTGCAGGGGAGTTGACCGCTGCCACGTTGTATCCATACTGGAAGGATGACCCAAAGGCAGCGATCAGAGTCGCCAGGGTCAGGACGGGTGTCAGCTTCTGCAGAAGAGACAGTGGCTTAGGGCCAGGGGCAGCCCCGGGCTCGAGGGGTGCCTGCACCCTCCACAGGGCACCACGGTGCCGCCTCCTACCCCCTCCACCCACCCTGGGCTGGGACTTTCCTTCTCAACCTCAGCTCTGTTGACATTTGGGGCCAGGAGCTTCTTTGTGGCGGGGGCTTCCTGTGCATTGGTGGGTGTTTAGCAGCATCCACGGGACTCAACCCTCTAGATGCCTGTGGGATCTCAGTGGTGACAACCAGCAATGTCTCCAGACAGGCCAAATGCCCCCTGAGGGGCAAATCAACCCTGGAGAACCACTGGGTCAGAAATAACCTGAGAGGGCCCCTCCGCCATCACCTCATCTAACGTGTGAATTATTTCTGTGACATTCCCACCACCAGCCTGCATTTGCAAACCATCACACAGCCTGTCTCAAATACCAACTCCCCTAAGATCAAAGAGAGAAAAATGTGAAAAAAACTGAATTATTTAGGGCCACCAATTGATTTCCTTTAGCCCCTGGACTTTTTTTTTTTTTTTAAGGAAGAAACATGTTAAAATCTTTTCAATTTTATTATACTTATTTTTTTTTAAGTGACTTTTTATTTTGTGAAATATTTCAGAAAAAAATGAATAGAGTGTTACATAAGAAACACATAAGAAGACATGTCATCCAGTTTTATCGATCTAATTGTTTGCTTTTAATATTTTTTAAAGAAATCAAATATTGCAGTTTTAGAGTTTAGGCACTAGGCTACCTTTTCCTTCCACTTCCTTCTTTCTCTATCCAGAGAGAGCCACCATCCTAAATTTGGTGCTTCTCTTGCCCATGCATTTTTTTTTAAATATTCATTTTATTGAGATATATTCACATACCATGCAGTCATGCAAGACAAATCATACAGTCGATTGTTCACAGTACCATTACATGGTTGTACATTCATCACCGAAATCAATCCCTGACACCTTCATTAGCACACACACAAAAATAACAAGAATAATAATTAAAGTGAAAAAGAGCAATTAAAGTAAAAAAGAACACTGGGTGCCTTTGTCTGTCTGTTCTTTCCTTCCCCCATTTTTCTACTCATCCATCCATAAACTAGACAAAGGGGAGTGTGGTCTTTATGGCTTTCCCAATCACATTGTCACCCCTCATAAGCTACATTTTTATACAATTGTCTTCAAGATTCATGGGTTCCGGGTTGTACTTTGATAGTTTCAGGGATCTACCGTCAGCTACCCCAACTCATTAGAACCTAAAAAGGGTTGTCTGTATCGTGCATGAGTGCCCACCAGAGTGACCTCTCGGCTCCTTTTGGAATCTCTCTGCCACTGAAGTTTATTTCATTTCCTTTCACATCCCCCTTTAGGTCAAGAAGATGTTCTCCATCCCACGATGCCGGGTCTAGATTCCTCCCCAGGAGCCACATTCCACATTGCCAGGGAGATTCACTCCCCTGGGTGTCTGATCCCACGTAGGGGGGAGGGTAGAGATTTCACCTTTCAAGTTGGCTTAGGTAGAGAGAGAGGGCCACATCTGAGCAACAAAGAGGCACTCAGGAGGAGGCTCTTAGGCACAATCATAGGGAGGCCTAGCCTCTCCGTTGCAGGAACAGTCTTCCCTAGGGCAGATCCTGTGGTAGAGGGCTCAGCCCATCAAACCGCCAGTCCCCTATGTTCGTGAGCACATCAGCAACCATCGTGGTGGGCAAGCCCAACACCCCTGCATTCTCCACCAGCTCCTCAAGGTAAGCCCCTGGACTTTTGCTGTAATAGGCAGAAGGCACAGTGAACAGATATCAATTAAATTTATATTTAAATATAGATTTCTGGGGACTCATAAACACATACATTCTGTGATAATATCCTCCTTCCATGCAGGAGGAAACTGAACGTTTATTTTAGGACAATCTTTAAAAAGGGTGTTCAATAGTAAAGTAATGAAAATGGGGAAAAAAAGGAAGTAGGAAGAGCTTTGCTCTTGGAGTCCACAGTTCACCTTGAACTTGGCCATTGCCACTTTCTAGCTTAATTGTTAAGATCTTCAGTTTCCTTTTCTTTAAAATGGGAAGCACACCTTCTCACAGAATTACAAGGACTCTTTCTGGAAGTGTAGCCGAGGCTCAGGAGTAGGCTGGGGTGAGAGGAGGAGGCTGCTCTCTGAAGCCACCGCAGGAGCTCCTTCATCCACCCTCTCGATGCAGTCTTCCCCTTTCTCGTGTGACACCCCCTTGTCCGCGCTCAGCCCTCCTGGGCCCCAACCGCAGGGGCTGAGGTCCTCGTGGCGTCTTCCGGGCTCTGGGCACCGGGCACCGTCCCACCGACTTTAAAGAGGATCTCTTGAGGGAGGTCAGTGAGGAGCGGCCCAGCAGAGACACCCCCACCAGTCCTGCCTTGTTGGGGTGCTCGGAGCCGACAGAGTCAGCTCCCTAGGAGAGGAGGCTATGCCAGGAGCATTTCCAGAGCAAAAACGGGGTGAAACTTAACCCTTCTGTGTGCCTGCAGCATCTTCTCCTCTTTCTACCACCCCGAACAACAAATGGCTAATTCAGCAGGAAGATTCTGGTAAAGACAAGGCAACCCAGCAAGGAGCAGTGGGCACGGGTTGCGAAGCTCTCCTGTCGCACCCGAACCCCTGTGCCAGTGTCCCGGGGGCAGCCACGGGAGGGGTGACGTGGCAGGAGGGAAGGCAGCTTCCAGGGCTGCCCCCCGTGTTCTGGAGGCAGGAGGTGTGCATGCACACGACACCTCTGAGAGGCAGGACGTGGCAGACCTGGCTCACCCCCCGTCCGAAGAGCCCTGGGTATTCATTCACTCATTCACTCATTCATTCATTCATGCTGGGCACCCACCATGAGACAGCACTCTTCCAGGTACTGGGGGTAGGCGGTGCTTGACTTTGTTTTAAAAAAGATGGACAAGGCTGATGAAAATATCCCTTCCTCTAATCCTCTTCCCCGTGAGATGATCAACTATAATCACAACAGGCCAGATGCAGCTCCTGACACTGCCTCGGTTTTGAAGATGTTTCCAGGTTTGAAGCCCTTTGGGTCACAGATGGTGGTTCTGGCTGGTAACACACCCCACAAGCACAGCCCAGCTCGGGGCAGAGTCTCTCGGACTGGACAGGAAGCCCCCGACTGCTTCATGGCCTCTCCAAGTGGACCTCAGCACAATTCCCCGAGAGACACAGGCTCGAGTCTCTGAGCCACAGCACATGACCCCACCTCTGTTCCTGAGCTGCCACCTGGAAGTCAAGCCACGGGCACATCCTACGGACCCCACAGAAGTCAGGGCTTTCCCCAGGTGGTCAGACTTCACCTCTGGAAATAGCAGAGGCTCTCTGGGGAGGTTTGCATTCTTTCATTACACTAGTATTTGTTGAGGGTCGGAAACACTCCAGGCACCAGGCAACAGCCTGGGAGCAAACCAGATGCAGTCCCTGCCTTCAGGGAGTTTATGGCCCCAGAGGGAAGCTGACACATTAAAAAGCTACACAGTATTTTAATGATTAAACGATAAATTTGTGACTGTAAGTGCTGTGAAGAAAGAACACAAGAGTGGTT
>PVKY010011751.1:0-11868 GCA_004027775.1 Bradypus variegatus
AGAGAATGAATTTGAGTGAATAAGAAGAATGGTGGCCTGGAGCGCAGGAGAGGGTCTTCTGCATGAAACCATCCCTCCGTGGAATCAGGTTCAAGCCTACCACTTTATGCAACTTTGACTCAAAGCATCTGTCCTAGGTGGGGTAATGGGAATCACATCTGGTTGGAATGAGGCCCCTATGCATCAGCCTCAGGTGCACCCATGTGCGGCGGGGAGGTGCATGTGCAGGCAGTGGAGGGGTCCACTGTGGAGGTGCCCTCCACTGTCTGAGGGCTGCTGAGATGGTGTGTGTGTGTGTGTGTGTGTGTGTGTGTGTGTGTGTGTGTTTCCAAGTCAGTGAAGGTTCAGGTCTGTG
Organism: Bradypus variegatus; assembly: GCA_004027775.1. Lineage (NCBI taxonomy): Eukaryota > Metazoa > Chordata > Mammalia > Pilosa > Bradypodidae > Bradypus > Bradypus variegatus. The sequence goes on from PVKY010011751.1 coordinate 356, forward strand.
CTAGGCTATGTGAGGGTGTGTATGTGTACACGTGTGGGGTGTGTGAGGACAAATGTTGTACAGTGTTCCTTGATGGTTTGATGTACAGCAGCCTATCAGGATGTGGGAGTTGATCTGCACACAGCTGAGTGCAGGTTGGTGTGTGTATGTGTGTAGGGGTGTGTGTGTGCATTACTCTGAGTTTGTATGTTGTCATGCATGTTCATTGTGTGCTATGTCTGTAAAATAGAGTGTCTCGATATGCATGGTTTTCAGTTCATTATGTGTGCACTCATGTTTGTGTGTATATTTGTTAGAGTATGAATAAATTGGTGTCTGTGTGTGTGTGTTGGGATGTGTGTGTTAGCACAAGTGTTCTAGTGCTGGGGTGTGATTATGATGCTAGTGTGAATTGCTTGAAATATATATACACACACACACACACACTTGTGTAGCTGGAATGCGTGTGTGTGTGTGTGCCTGTATGCATGCACATGAGTGGCTGTGTTTCCTTCCCTGGTGTTTGAAGACACAGCTGGGACACTGTGGCCCACTGAGGTGGGGAGGGGGTGGCTAAATGTGTGGCCACCCCCATGAGCACAGGACAATTCACTCTACACCCTATGGGGAGATGCAGATAATAAATAAGCAATAAGTGCTCTGCTCTATTAGGCTTCCTAACCTTTGTAGATATAAAATAGCTTGAGAATGATTAAGCAGTAAGCATCAAGATCAAGGTAACAGGTAAGGAAGGGGGTACAGCATAAGCAAAGGATTGGGCATGTGTCTGGAGCAGTGAGGAGGCTGCATGGAAGAGGCTGGAGGGCCAGCAGGAGCCACATCCTACAGGGTTTCAACTCCAGGTTTCTTGGGCTTTATCCTGAGGGCCCTGGAGAGCCCTGGAAAGTTTTATGCAGAAGGACATGATCAGATCTGGGTTTTAGATAGCTGCCTCAGTGGCACTGTCACGGCTGAACTGGAAGAGAGGTGGGGGCCAGGAGGCCACTTTGGAGGCCAGGCCAATGTGGGGAACAATGAGGTCCAGGCTGGACTGGATCAGGGGCCAGTGAGATCAAGGACTTTCTGGAAAGAGAAATATGAGAGCTTGGGATAGGCCTTATAGAAGAGGGTGGCGAAGGGAACATTGAGGTGGCTCAGACTTGGATTGGGGTAGGGGGTGCTGGGGAGGGACCTCAAAGAGGCAGGATGTTGGGAGAGAAAAAGCTCTTGGAAGGCTCAGACAAGCTGGGTGCAGGCCACGGTAGGGAGCAAGACCTTTGTATGGTTTCTTGCCAAGGAGCAGAGGGTCAGTGATCCTGGAGCCACTTCCCAGAATGGGTTTTGTCACCCTCCTCTGGCTGCAAGACTGAGGGGCTGAATCTCCTCCATCAGACTTGAGCCTCAATCTCCTTCTCCAGACCCCCCTCAGGACTTCTTGGTTGGCTGGCTGCCTTCTGGGGAGCAGGCAGGATCTGGGGACTCTGGGACAGCTCAGTGAGGGTTAATTGCCTTTGTGCTCCCTGCACCTCCCAGCTCTCCCTGCCCACCAACCAGCTCCTGCCACTCTTCCTGCTTCCCTCTCCAGCCTCCTGTCCCCTGGGACCGCTGATGGCTTGGCTGGGATCTAGCCAAATGGGGCGGGGAGGGGGTGAGGCAGAGCTCCTGTCAGTGCCCTCTCCAGTCTTAATGGACTGAGAGTCTCACCCTCAGCTGTGCTGCTGTCAGACCAGGCCTGCACTCCACAGGCTCCTGCCACTCGCACCTACAAAATTCACCCACTCAGCATGGGTGAATTAATTAATTAATTCATTTGTTTAGCAGGGACTCCCCAGCACCTGCTTGGTGGCCACTGGGCTGGGCACTGGGGACATAGAGAGGAAATGGACCAAGACTCTGCTGTTAGGCAGCTCCCCAGTCTGATGAGAGAGGCAGAAGCAGAAACCTACAACCCCACAGTGTTAGGGAAGTCCAGGAACTATGGGGGACCAGGGGAGGCTCCACACTAAGCCAAGCCTTCAGAGGAAGAGACATTTGAGCTGGATCTTGAAGGATGAGTAGGAGTTATTCAGGCAGGGACGAGCAGAGGGAACAGCATGTAAAGGTGATTAGGTGTGACAGCCCAGCATGTTCAGGGGACGGAAAGAGTTTGGGATGTCAGAAATGTGAAGGGGCACTGAAAAGAAGAGAGGACAGAAGGGGCCAGATGCAGTAGGGTCTTGAATGCCAGGCTGAGAGGCTTGGACTTTTCCTTGTAGCGTTAGGGAGCTGTGTAAGGTTTTCAAATAGGGAGTCTTCTCTAGGAAGCCTTCCTTAGTTCCATCTTTCTTTAACTCCACGACCCATCCTGAAATCTCTCCACTGAGTTCAAGACCAAGAATGTGGCTCAGACTTGCCGTTCTCTTTTGTTGTTGCCTGTGTGTGAATCCCTTCCCCAGCCAGCTGAGGAGTGCTTCAAAAGCTGGGCTCACCTCCTCTTTCTTCCCCACTCCACTCCTGGCACCGGGCTGGGCACCTGGGGCTCAGCACAGCCTCTGAATTGGAGAGGACATTGAGAGCATCTGAGCTGTCTTTGAGCAGTTGCTTTATTCCCCTCTGCAGCCTGCCTGCGTATCTGACTAGCCCACTGCTTGCACACTCCCAGGGACAGGACTTTCAGCCCTCCCCTTGTTGTGGTTATATCACCTGGGGTCTCCCCCGCAGGGTCTGGCCTTATGTCCTTTCTCCATCCTGGGTCACTTCTTTCTTTCTAAGTGGAACTGGGCATAATGGTCCAGGAGTGGTCTGAACACACCCTGGACATGGAATGGGGATAAATGAGTAGCCTTTATTCTAACCACAGATAGTGAGGCTGAGATGGGAGCAGGCCCTGACCACTCTCCAAAAATAATGACAAAGAAACAGACATGACCTGAAAAGGGAGTGAGTATAGACAACAGGAAGAACTTCCTGCCTGTGCAGAGGGACCATGGGATCTCCTGGCTTGATGAGAGTGGTCTGTGGGGGGAAGACTTCCAGGACTGCAGAAGGAGTTGGAGGCAGAACCACTGTCCATCCTTGACCGTCCCTCAGGTGAGTGAAGTCATCTAGAGAAAGGGAGGCTGAGGGGCACCTGAAGGGGCTGAGAGAGACAAGGAGAGAGGGGCCAGGAGTCATGTGTCATCCGTTCAGCAGCCGTTCACTGGGAGGCCCTCGTGCTGCCCAACCCACCACGGCAGCCCTGTGGGGAAACCGACAGAGCCAATGACCACATGGATGGAAGCCCACGGCCTTCCCTACGTCTGTGAGGTCAGGGGAAGGGTTTAGAAGCAAGGGCTGTGGAGGCTGGCCTTGAAGGAAGAGTCCCTGCTCTGCAGACAAAATTGAGGGCTGGTCCCAAGAAGAAGGAAGGCCATGTGCAAAGGCCTTGAGGCAAGAGCAAGCATGGCTTTGTTTATGCAAGGCCTAAGCAAGAAATACAAGGATGGGGGAAAGATTGGGCAGAGATGGAGCAGGAGAGGAGCAAGGGAATTGAGGTTAGACTATAGGAAGCACGTTCTGCCATTGAGGTGTCCCCAGCAGCTTTGCTATGTAGGTGTCTAGGTTGCCATTGTAAATTGGGTCTCTCCCAGCGCCCCTGACCAGGGCCTGCCTAGCTGCCCCTCTTGCTTGAGAATAGGGTGTGTAGTGAACAGAGACCCTGGAAATGGAAGAGAGGCAGTGGCTGAAGAATGTAGGCCCCTTCCAGAAAGTGGCATGCAAATATATGCAAAGCAATATGCAAATCAGTCAGCTTGGTCTTGGCAGCTTTGGTTGGGAGAATGAGACATCGCCCCCTTCCATGCTGGCCTCCCACCCCCTCCACCCCAGCTCCCAGCCCCTGGGGACAACTGGAATAGCCTTGTCTGCTGCTCTGAGCTCCCCAGCTTGTCTGAGCCACAGAGCCGTGGCCTCCAGGGTGGGGGCTATGGGCTCCCTGTCAGCACCCTCATCCTCTAGGGAAGTAGATATGTTTAGTAACAGAGATGTTTTCACACATTTATGTTCCATTGTTCAGCTGCCGGCTCCTTGGGAAAGGTCAAGTCCCCAGTGATGTAACCCACTTCTTGAAGTCCCTAAAGTCACCCTTCTCACTGCCCTCCTTGAAGAATAGGAGACAATAGGGGCTCGGTGCAGCAGAAAGGATTTAAGTCAGACATTTGGGAGGACTTCCCAACAGTGTGGTAGCTGGCATGGATGGACCCCGGGGTTTCTGGTCTCTCACTCCTTGAGTGACTACCCTGGGTTCAGAGAAGGCCTTGAATATAGAATAGAGGCAGAAGCAGACAGGTGTAGTTTCAAATTTCAGCATCATCACTCCTTTGCTGTGTGGTCTCAGGCAAGTTATTTAACTTCTCTGACCCTCATGTGCATAGTGGAGTTAATACTACTTTCCTGGCAGGATACTTTTAAGAAATCAGTAGACACACAGTGCTTAGTACCAGGCATGCAGCAGGTGCTCATAAAGGCTGGCTGCTGCTATTATCAACCACCCACACTCACCTACAATTTTAGGACGAATCGTCCAGGAGGGGGCAGACCAGAGCCCGGAGCCTGGAGGATATGGTAATATGGGGGAGAAAATGGATCCAAAAATGGGGCCGCTACGGCAGTAGGCGCTGTGAGGAGCTCAGGTTCTCTGTGGAGGGGTCTGGGGGCCCCGAGATGTGTGACCTCCTGCCTAGCCTGCCCCTGTCTGGTCCGAGATGGATCCCTGGAGAAATCTGGAGGAAAAGGCTTGATGAAGAAGGCGTTAAGCCTGTGGCCACAGCCATAGCATTTGGTAAGGCTTTCTGGGAGTCTGGGGTATACTTTGCACTGCCTCCTTTGATCCAAATCTACACCTACTGCTGAGGCCGGCTAGGGGCAGGCCCCAAAGGGTGCTGGGCATTGCAAGGCCCAGAGGGAAGCAGCCTCAGCCCCTGCCCTCAGGGATCCCCTATTCTGCTATGTGTAGGGGTGGAGGGGTGGCATAGGGGGGGTGGGTGAGGACAAAGATATGAGGATTCAGTCAGAATTATGACTTCTCAGACATTTGCACAGAATTTTCAGCTCCCAGAGCACTGTTTTCAAATCCATGATCTCCTCTCCATTAACCAAGAGGTTGTTGTTTTCTGGAGGAATTTTACACCAAGGCTCTGAGAGGGGAAATAACTTGCCCAGGGGCGTTCAGCAGTGACTGGTAGAGCCAGGGCTGGACAACAGACCTCTGCTTTGAAAGTGGCTGCTCTCTCCAGGTTACTGTTCCAGATGGCAAAGGCCAGGCCTTGAAGGAAGGCAAGATATGGACAACTAAAGTTGAGGGTGAGATAGCCCAGCAAAGGAACAGCTGGGCAAAGGCTTAGCTTAGGGGACAGAAGGAAAGGGCTAGGTTCCATGGGCATGAGGCTGAGAGGTGGGCTAGCCAGGCCCTGGAGACCTGATTCCAGGCTGAGAGTTTGGGGCTGTGGCCCGCCAGGATTCACCCAAGGGTTTTGAACAGGGGTAGGACCTGATTAGAATTATGCTTCGGCAGGATTGATTTTGCAGCCTATGATGAATGAATTAGAGTGGAGAAACAAAAGGTGGCCTGAGGCTTCCCAATGCCACTCTTGGTACCCCCAGCACTTTGCTCCTCTTCCTCCTCCATACTTCTTCTCTAGTATTCTCCCTCCTCCTCTTCTTCATCTTCCTAACCCTTCTCCCCAACTCCCCACTACACCCCCCTGGGCAGTAATGACTGCCTACCTTAGGCCTGCGCAGAAATGCCAGACATCTCCAGCAGGGGTCGCTGTGATGTACAGATCCACCCCAGCCTGGGTTTTCCTTCCATCTGAAGGGCCAACAGGAGAGAAGAGGCTGGGCAAAGAGCAGAGACAAAAGTGGAGCAAGGACAGCCCCTTGTTCTCCACCTCTAGTGAGTCCAAAGTGAGGGGACCCTGCTGAAATGGCATAGAGAGGAGCAAAGGCTGAGGAAAGGCTGGGCCCTATATAGCAGGGACAAACACATTGGAGGGGATGAGAATTTTCTCCTCACAGTTCTGGGACAAGCTTAAACTTGGAAATGGATTGAGAATAGCATTGCAGTTTGAGTTTCGGTTTCTATTGGATCATGATTTGCTTGATCCTGGGTGAGAGGTGAGATCGGTTGGCTTATTTGTGTGTGCATGTATGTGCGTACCTGGATGTGAGCTTCTAGCTAGAAGGTGTGTATGTGGGTATGAGAGAGTGGAGTGTGTGGATGCATGTTTGCATATTCATATTTGTGAGCGTGAGAGCATTCCTTTGTATGCCTGATTGCTGGGAAATATTTGTGTGCATGTGAGTGTGGTTTGGGTGTATGTAGGTGTGTATAGAGAATAATGAATGCACGTTCTAATGAAACTGTGTGTGGGTGTATCTATGTGGATATGGGTATCTGTGTGTGACTGTGAATGCATGGATGAGTGAATGTGTGTCTGAAGGCACATACAACTGCTTTGCTGCCCCAGCAGGGCCATGCCCAAGGTCTAGCAATTCAACATTTTCTCTCCTGGGTCCCACCTGCCTGAGGTAGAGATGTGGTGTGTGTGGACTTGGGCTAAAGGGGCTGTTGTGTGTGGGGTTGGGCTTCCCTCAGGAGACTCTGGGCCCCCCCAAGGCAGTGAAGGCCATGGAGAAACAAGGTCTGCCCATGTGTCCACCTAGGGTCCTGAGCTATTGGACGGAGGAGCTGGACATGACTGGGGAGTGTCTACCTCCCGTCCTCCCTGGGGAACCCTTAATGGCCATACCTGTACCCACTAAGGGAGTCCTGGGGATCCCCAGCCCAGTCCTCTTACTGTATAGGTGTGAATACTGAAGCCAGAGAGGGGCAGTAATTAATCCAAGGTCACACAGCAGGATCCAGGATGAGATGGCAGGGCTTGGATTAGAGAGAGGTATGTGTCTGGCCTGGAAGGCCTCCCTCCCTCTAGTCCTAGAGTCTGTGTGGAGCTCAGAGTAAAGATCCAAGTCTGCAGTATGAGATCACCTTCAGCACCTGGACATTTCCATCCTCCCAGGCCTCAGAGGCCAACTTGGAAGTCCCTTCCAGAGCTTTTGCCTGCTACATGACTCCTCCCAGAACTCAATGAACTCTGTCATGCCATGGAGCATGGAGATTCCATGAAGGGGAGCCCAGAGTGGGGGTGGGGCCAGGGGCTAGGCCTCCTCTAGCAGCCTCAATTTCCTCTTCTTTGCAGCATGTGCTTTTTTCTGCATTTGAGGCTTTCCCTGTAATCTCTCCCTGGTCTCCTCTGCTGGGATTGTGGGGAAGGCCAGGAGGTCCAGTTCAGTGTGGTATGAGGTTACAGTCCTACAGGAAAGGGGCTGCCCTGGGAGGGAGGAATGTGTGTGAGCAGGAGATTGCAGATTAGATTCCTGTCCTATTAGGAGTTGGTTGCAGACTCTCTGAAGTCCCTTCAAGCTGTAGCTGCCATGGAAGGGCCAGGTTTGAGCCCCCGCAGTTCTCCACTTGGTCACCTTGGCAGTGTTTCCCAGTGGGTGTGAGGTTTCAGGGTTCCCCTTCCCTGGGGAACTGGAGAGATGTTTGTTTCCCTAGAGGTGGTTTGGATTTGGAGGCAGGGGGCTGGGTGCAGTGACACTGGGGTGGAGATGGGGCTGGGCACTCTGCGTTGGTTTTGTTGGCTCAGTGCAGGCAGCGGGGAGGGAGCTCGGGCTGGAGGGAGGGCTGGGTGGTAGAGAGGAAGGAGGGTGGAGGCCCAGCTCACATAAGGAGGCTGGTGAGGGTTTAAGCAGGGACAGGCTTTGGGTTTTAGGAAGCTCCGAATGAAAGGTGTATTAGAGGGGGTCAATGAGATTGGTATAGAGACCCAGGTGAGAGGCAATACGGCCGAGTTGGGGATGGTTAAGGACAAGTGAATGTCACAGGTCAGGGGAGGAGTGTCAGGCACCCACCTGAGCTCTGGCCCTGGTTCTTCACTGTCTACCCACCAGCGCAGCTCCAAGCCCCCCTCAGGGCCATCCCTCCCTGCCTTGTCCTGCCTGGCTCCATACTCTGGAGCACCCATAAACCACCTCTTTAGACCATGTTCCCCAAGAGCAAACCTGTTTCACTGCCACCTCATCTCTTGATGAAACTTAAGACCCCTCCTCTGCCAAATCTAAATAAATCCTCCCTTTTAAGACCTTCCTCCTGCAGTTTGACCTTAATCCCTCTTGCTGTCCAGAGCCTGCTCTTGGGCCTCCCTGGGTGATGAGTCACTGCGGAAGGCCCCCTCGAAGTTCTGGGGGTGTTCAGGGACCTCAGCCCAGCCAGCTCATCTGTGTGCTAGTGGGGACCCACTTTCAGCCTCAGCTGGGCCTCAGGCTGCTGACTCATTATCAGCATTAATTAGCATCTTTGGGGCAGCCTTCCGCCCCACTAAGTGCTTGACAATCATTAGGTGCTATTGTGTGCAGTTGGATGGCAGCCCTAGCACCTCCCGTCCCAGGCTTCTCCTCCTGACCCCAGCTGCCCCAGCTAAGGGACAAAGTGTCCCAGCCACAAACACAGCACATTGAGACTCATGCACAGGATCCAGGCATAGAGGCTCAAAGGGAAGCACAAACACAAATAAAGAGAGAGCAACCTCAACAAACAGAAGAATCCACATACAAAAAGCAGACCTCAGCACACAGACGTGGAGAGATCCACAATGCACCCACACAACACAGGCACCAATACACCCTGAGAAACAGACACAGGGCAAATCTCAAAAATTGACCTAGAAACAAAAGAAACAGAACAAATGGAAACACCTGCATGGACGACACAGGTCTACACACCCAGACACACAACACAGATGGAGATTCAGCACACCCGCAGGGCACAGAATTTTGGTTCCCCACTTGTGCAGCTTCTCTCATCACTGGGCTGTTGAAAACTCTGTTCCTTTTGCTTGGAACACTCTTCCTCAGTGTCCTCTCCATCACCTGACTAATGCCTGTTATTCTTCAGGTCTTGGTGCCACTTCCTCCAGGAAGGCTTCCTTGAACCTTGCTAGGAGCCCTTCCATATTCTCTACCCGTGGAGCTTTCTCTGCCTCATGGCATCATGGACTGCTTTCTGACCAGTCTTTGCCAAGTTCTGAGATGAAAGATTTTTGCCTGTGCACGGTGAGGTGGTGACTGGGAGTGGTGGGTAGACAATTAGGGCCAAGAAACTGAGCAGAGAGAAATTTTTGAGGGGAGTGGGTCGGGAATAGCTGTGAGGAGCCGAGCAGGCATTTAAACCCACAGGTTGGCGCAGATGGACACCCTCTGCCTCATGTTCTCAGAACCCAGCAATTTCCTTCAGGTTCTTTGCCTGATTTCTTTTGTGTTTCTATCAGGCTTGCTGCCTGACCCAGTTCACTCCTTCCCAAAGCCAGCCCTGCCCCTTGCCACCTCTCTGAGTTTATGTGTGCTCACTTGCTTTTTTCTGCTTGGAGGTACCCCACACCTCCTGCTTCTGAGCCTAATGAAATCCTCATTATTCAAAGCCTGGCACTACAGTCCTTCCTGAGTTGCTTCCTAACCATTTAGTATGGTGAAGGGAGGCAGTAGAGGGGGTAACTGAGCATGAACCTTGGGGACTATCTCCTGGTTCAAACCCTGGCTCCCCCACTTCTTAGCTGCAGGACCGTGTGTGAGTTCTACCACCTCCGTTCTCGTGTCTGTGAAAGGGAGATGATAATGATGCCCACCTCATTAGGGCTGCTGTGAGGATTAAATGAGACAAAGTGTGCAGTGCACCTGGTGTGCAGTTGGGCTCTAGGCTGTGTGAGGGCAGGGAGAGCACTAATGAGATTGAGGATGTGCAAGTGCACACAGGAGGTGCTTAGTAAGTCCTCACTAATTGGACCCTAGTGAAGCTAACATCTGTTGCCTGAGCACCTACTATGTGCCCCCAGAGCTGGTTCTTTGTGCCTTCCCTTCTCAATTTTTGTAGGGCTGCCAATTCTGCACAGCTCTTACTGCTCTGGGGGCCCAGGAGGTAGGGCTGTGGCTTCTTCTGAGGCTGTGAGAGCTGCTGGGTTTTCCTTGAGCTGATAACCTGGACACTTAGGGTGGGTGCTTCTGACATGCTGGGAGATGCCAAGGAATTGTTCGCCCTCTCTGGGCCTTGGTTCCCATGGATGGCAGAGGTAATGAGGCCAGGGAGGGCAAAGGATTCTGCAGGCCATGGTCTCTGCAGGGCAGGCCCTGGGTCTGAAATCTGGGTGAGCTAGGAGTGGCAGCCTCCAAAGCCTGCAGAGTGGGTGACAGAGAGTGGAGTTGGTGTACCCACAAACCTGCCCCTGCCCAGACCAGGGGGACCTTGTGGCCCTGGTGGAAATGGCCATATGTTGATCAAGAATGGAGCAGGAGGCTGGTTGAGATGACACCACTCCTCTCCCTATCCTCCCCAAGGGGCTGTAAACCCCACTCTGTGGATTAGCAATTCCTTGAAAAGAAGGGGGGCACTTTTGTTCCCCAGTTCTAGAACCGAATATTAAAGCAATTATGTAACTAGCAATAAATTACTTAAAGTAGTGACTCACTCAGTTTAATTAGAGTGCGAACAGGGAGGGATTAAGGTATTTTTAGAGCACACACCTCGCTCCCTCCTGTTGGGGGAGGCCTTTGTGCAAGGTGGGGGAGGAGGAGAAGAGCGCAGGGAAGCTCCCAGGTGTCTGCAAGGAGGTGAAAGCTGATGCTCAGCCCCGCTGAGGTCCCAACAAAGAAAGGCCAAGCCAGAGCTGCAGCAGGAGGGATGCGGATCCGACTCAGGGAACACTTCCCAGTGGTGCTGATTGTAGAACACTGGGTCAGGTGAACCAGATTATAAACTCTTTGAGGACAGGAACTAGGTGGGTCTGTGAACCCCTCAAAGGAACAGGCCAAGAATATGTTTGCATCCTGCCCCTGGTTACTGTCTGCACGGCCTTGGGCAGGTTTCTGTATTACCCCAAGCTTCAGTTTCCCCCAGTAAAATGAGCACAATACTATCCACCTTTCATTTCCATTATAAGGATTGAGTGGGTTAATGTGAGTAAAGCAAACCCCAGTGCTGAACTCCACTAGACCAAAAGCTCCCCAAGGGCAGGAACTAGGTCTGCTTTGTTTACTATTGTAGTCTGAGCTCCAACACTTGAGCTGCCCACTCTACCCCTCCCCCCCACACAACTGCCCTGTTTGAGAATTCCAGGCAAAGAAAGGGCTGGGAGGGTTTAGGACCATGGACAGTTCCAGGCTGCGTTAATGGGGTGGTCTTCTGTAGCCAGGGTGGTAGCTGGGATGGGGAGGTCTGCCTTGTGTCCCCTCTACACCCCAGAGTACCAAGTGGGAGGGGTGCCACTGGCTCAGTGTGACGTGGGAGACCAGAGCCCTCACCCACCATCACTGGGGGCTCATGGGAAGGGGGCATGAGTGCAGGGTGAGGCACCCTAAGAGACACCTGGAGGAGAGAATGGGATTGGCTGAAAGGATTTGGGCTGAGAGAACACCTGGACATCTGTAAAATGGAGTCATAATTCTGACCCTGCTGGTTTCCTGGG
>PVKY010011752.1:0-11868 GCA_004027775.1 Bradypus variegatus
ATGCAGTCTGGGGGTTGCTGGCAAGAGCTTTGGGCTCCTGGCCGGCCATGTGATCTAGGGAACAAGCCTTCCTCTGCTTAGAGCCTCAGGCTCCCCATCTGAATGTGGGGGGCACGGACCCCTTAGAAAGTTCTAGAATCTGAGAGCTGGAGGGAGCCTACAGAAAGGTTGCTTCCAGCTGCCCTGAGGATGTCAAAGCAGTGTTCTTTCTCCTTCAGAGTTCCTCTTAATTGATGGCCAAGCTCTCCTCCCACAGAGGGAAGAGTGGATCCTTTGCTCACAGAACATTCCTGAACCCCCACCGTGGGCCGGGCTCTGGCCGAGCCCTGCGGTGCTGGTGGCCAGCTCCCCTGCACTCATGGAGCTGGCCGTCTGGTGGGGAGCTCCAGAACCCCCATTGGAAGGAAATAGACGGCCGTGGGGACAGGAGGGGGACACTTTTGAGAGGGGAGCAGACAAGGGCTGCAGATGGACATTTGGGTGGCAATGCAAGCCAGGAGGCGAGGGCCTCCCGACAGAGGGATGGCCAGTGCAAAGGCCCCAGGGTGGGGAAGGGGTTTGGCCCAATTTGAGAAGCAGCAGGGAGACCCACATAGTGGTGCAGGCTGAGATAGGTGGCCACCGTGGGCTTCCAAGCAGGGAGCTGTCGCGCCGTGGGTGGAGGACGGACTTGTGGGGGTACAAGGGGTCCTGTGAGGAGACAGCAGCACCTCTATGCTGGAAGGGCCAGAACTTCCATCAACTGAGCTGCTGGACACCGTGTGGGGAAGTGAAGCTGGGGCAGCAGAGGTGGGGAGGAGCCCAGCTGCAGACACACCAGGTGTGAGGGAGGCCATGAGCTGCCAGCCAGATAGTAGGTTCTAGAAGGCAGCCCGATAGGTGATTCCAGAACTCGGGGCCGAAGTCTGGGCTGCTATCCCTGCCACCTCACTCTGCGGGCTATTCTGTCCTTTGCCACCAAGCCCCGGGCTGGGCACTGGGGGACTTCGGGCAGCACACTTTGACCCTTGAGCCAAGTAAAATCAAAACCGGTGTGGGCACTTGCATGCGTGGGTGCCGGGTGCACCCATGGGGGTGTGTGGGAGGGCCTCTCGGTGTACATGCTCATGTATATGTCTCGTGTATAAATAGAGGTGCAGGGGCCTTCCCCCCTTAAAGCTTTGAGAAGAAACGAGCCAGTCTTCCCCTGCCCTTTTCCTGTTGCCGTCCCTGGAGGGATCCCAGCTTGTTTTAATGCCACTGAACCCTTGGAGGATCTGGTCCCAATTAAACTACTTTTCTTGCAGTTGCTTTCGTGAGCCCTAAATCCACCAGACAGTCCCGACTCATCCTTCGTGCTTCCTTACGTGAGACCTGGCATTCCAGCGAGTCCGTGAGAGAGGAGGAGGGGTGCAGGGGAGTGGGGCGCCCAGCTGGGGAAGGGTGCCCCTGGGAGGTGGGCTATAGGGGCGGCCGCAGCAAGGCGGCCTTGGGGCAAAGGATCCAGGTGGCCCGATGTGGCCGTGGTTGGGATTGGGGCCACGTGGGGGCCAATGTCCCATCCTCCTTCCCTGTCAGAAATTCCAATTCATTCCTGCCAATTACGTGCCCCCACCCCCCAGCCCCAGGCTCCCTGGGAAATCTGCAGGGGAGAGAGGGTGGGCAGAATGGGGGTCTCGGGCCTGTTTTCAGGGTTATGGGGAGGGAAGGCGAGGGGGAGGGAAGGCGAGGCGGGGTGCCCCCTCCCCCGGCACAGCCCTCCAGTCCAGACACGTGTGACTCAGCCCCGCTGGCCCTGCCAAGCTGTCTAGACCCGAGATTCTCCCTGCGGAGGGGGCCAGCCTGCCGCCAAGGCAGCTGAGTCCCCGCGTGCAGACAGCCGTGCACCCCTTTACCCCTCCCCCTGCAGGCATCCCGCGCTCCCCTGCAAGCCCCCACCCCATGTGCCATCCTTGCCCGGGATCCCAGGTGTTGTGGGGTGGGGGTGGGGATGTAGGCTGGAGGGGGCTGTCCCCATGGCTCAGAGGAGTCCTCTGGTGCCAGAGGTAAGGGTGGGGGCCCAGGACAGGGGACCTGGGTGGGTAGGGTGACAGGGCCCCATGGCCTTGGGTAGGGAGGGATCTGCCCCTCTTCAGGGCTGGCTCTCCAGCTGCCCCCACCTGGCATCTGTATGGCCCTTGCCCAGCCAAGGGACCAGAAGTGACAAGTAGAGGTAGGCTAAGGGCCTAGGGCAGCCTCTCCATCCTCACATGCCACTCAACTCCCAAGACGGACACAGAGGTAAAAAATTGGAACATTCTAGAATGGGCAGCGTCACCGGTCAGTTCCTGGGTTGGCATCTCATCCACTCATGGACTTCCCCAAGTGTGCAGTCAGGGCAGGCTAGTGCCCATGATGACCCCGGCCACAGTGGGGGGATTTTATGGGGACTGGTGGGTACCCGGGAGCACGTGGGTGGCCAGGTGAGTCCCCGAGGGAAAGCCAACGTCATTCTCCAGGGCCCATTACCCACATCAAGGTTCAGGGTCCCTGCAGCCTCGAGGCTTTTCCTTGTATTGCTCACAAGGCCCCCCACTTTCATGGGCTCCACCCCAATCTGACTGCACCAGTTGGGTTCCACTTGGAGTGGGTTCCTGGCTGGCAAAGCCCTGGCTAAGCTCCTGCCTGCTGCCGAAGGCCTCTAGAAGGCCCAAGGCTGGGGCCCGGCTCGGGGAAGTTGATTGGTCAGCCCCACATTTCTGGGCCACTGCACCTGGCATGGGGCCGCACGGGACAGGATGGGATGGGACGGGACGCTTTGGCTTCCAGGGCCGCCGGCCCTCTCCCCAGCCCCATGAAGCCAATCGACTGCTCTCATTTTCCAACCTGTTTTCCAAGCGCTGACACGGGGCTAAGGTCCTCTGTGATCAGGAATTTGGCTCTTGCAGCAGGCAGCGCCCCAGTCTGCCCAGGACCTGACAGTCCCCTCTCCCTGCCACTCAGTCCCTTCCAGGTCAACACGTCCTGTATCTCCATCTCTAGCCCCTGACCCAACTAGAATCTGGGGGCTCTGGGCTGCAAGGCCCCGTAGAGATCTGCCCAGCTTGCACACCTCCCAAGACGGGGAGCTCACTCATTCTTGAGGCAGCCAGCTGGTGTTTGGACAGTGCTCTCTGGGAGAAATGCTTCCTATGTATTGAGACTGAGTCCATGTGTTCTGGTTTGCTAATGCTGCCGTTATGCAAAATACCAGCACTGGACTGACTTTTACACCATGTTTCCAGAAGCTTCTACTGCTCATTCCCTTCTTCCCCCCACAGCCTCTCTGCTCCCACCCCACACTCCAGTCTGCCATGATGCCGGTGGTGGATGCAGCGGCCAGCTCCATGAGCTGGCCAACAGGGGCCCTAGGGCAGGGGGATGTACCCTGTGGCCTCTGGAGATGGCCTTGTGCCCCCGAGACCCTGCCAAGCCCTCCAGGTCCCACCTTGCACTGCAGACAGAGCTGCTGAGTCGGGCTGGGTGGGGGGGGGGGGATTTCCTTCCAGAATACACAGAGGCTGGTTTCTCCCTGATCCTCAGGATCAGAGGGTACGATGGCGGGGGGGAAGGGCAAGGCCGCCACACTGCCATGCCTTCTCCCGCCAACTTCCCCTGGTCCTCGGAAAGATCCACAGAAAAACCCACAAGAATTTGAACGTCTGAGCTAGGGTTGTGACTGAAATGAAATTTAAAAAAAAGAACAAGAAAGAAAGAAACACAAAACAAAACAAAACCAAAAAAAAAAAAAGAGGAAAAGAGATTTATAAAAACAACCCAAAGCCCCTTCCAGGCTTCAGCTGCCAGAAGGGCCACGTCAGAGAGGGAGAGGGGTATGGGGGAGGCCCGTGCAGGGCCCGGGCCTGGGCCTGTCTTCAGCTCAAGTGTGATGGCTCCGTGTCTTCGGAATAGCTTGAAATTCCCAACCTCTCAGCAGGGAACCAGGCCAGGCTGGGGGCTCTTTCCATCCTCCCCAGACTCCTGCCCACCCCTTCTCCCAAGGGAGAGCCAATCCCTTCTGGTGCCAACGCCTGTTCCCAGCCAAGATGCCTGCCCACGTGTTGCCTGGGGCCCTGGGCCTCCGGGAGATGTGGCCTGGCCCCTCTGCTGGGGCCTCCCTCAGTGAGGGGCTCTGGGCTGGCTGCCTGGGGTGCCCACCCAGACCTGCCTCTGGTGGGTTTGAGAGACTCAGCGTGGGGGGGCAGCTCACAGGCTCTGCAAGGCCCCGGTTTGCCAATCGAGGGCAAGGGAGGGAGGCACTTGTGGGGAGAAGGGGCCGGGAACAGAAGACATGAGCTGCTTGGCAGAGAGTGTGTGGCTGTGCAATCCGGGGTGGGTGTGCACGCGTAGGTGGGTGGGGGAGCCCGGGTGGGGGTTTGTGGCTGTGAGACAGGATGAGTGAGCCTGTGTGTGTGTCTGTATGTGTACACGCAGGCAGGTGAGTGACACCGTATACAACTGTGTGCCTGTGTGTAAATGGCGGGGAGGGACGCAAACGCTTTCCCGCCTACCACAAAGGAAGGAGTCAGAGAACATTCTAGAATCAAATGGCCCTTTACAAAAGAGGGCCTCCAAAGGTTACAGACTCAGAGAAATGGGGGGAGAGAAGCTGGCAGGGAGTCCTGGTACCCAACAGAGCACACGCCCTGTAAGAAAGATGGGGAGGAAGCAGAGAAGCTGGGCTTGCAGGAGGCGGGTGGAGAGAGGTGGGGGGTGGGGTGAGACCCAGCGAGATGACCGAAAGAGCCACAAGGAGAGACCCAGACAGCACCACAGAGAGAGGGCCACTGGGGTGAAAACCAGAAGGGGCAGGGAGAACCCCAGCAGCAGAGAGGATGTGGGGGTATGCCCAAGGCCCAGGGACTCTCCCGCTGGCCTCCCAGCTCCTTCCCTGACTGACCACGTCTGGGGGGCTCCTGACACAGGACCAGGTGTCAAGGGGGCTGGCTGGGCGAGTTGGGGGGGGCGGGAGAAGGAGAGGGGTCCCTGGAGGAAATCTATATCTAAAATCCGGGGTCATAAGGTTGGCGTGCGGATTCAGTAAGAAAACCTCCCTGTGGAGGTAAGGATGTTGCAAATCAGAGTTGGGTTAGTGGGCAGGGGTCAGCCCCAGAATCTGACCAGTAAATTGGAGTGCAATAGATATTTGGGGAATAAATGATATCCTGAAAGCCTGGGAAGCCACTGCAGGGCTATAAGTGTCACTGAGGGGGGCAAGTGATCAGATTTGCTCTTGGATTCCTGTGACTGCAGCATGGCAGGTGGAATCTGGGGGCAACTCTCGAGGTAGGTGACAGGAGATGGAGGGGCATCAGGAGGGATGGAATCTGGAAGGGATTGAGAGGTCTGGAGTGGTGGGAGGGGGCACAGACTGATGAATTTAGTCCCCAGCACGTTGAGTTTCAAGGCCCAAGTGATGCAAAGAAATGTGTAAGTGGACAGGGCTGGAAGCAGTCAGAACCTTCCATGAAGGTCAAAAACAGATTGGGGAGCAGGGCCCTAAGTGTTTCAAGGAAAGGATCACCCGATTTAGATCCTCCCGACTCCCCAATGAGGCATGGGCTCTGGTACTTGCCCTAGAGAGGAGCCAGGAGGCACAGCGAGGTTAGGTAACTGGTCCAACATCACACAGCTAGCAAGTGGTGGAGCCGGAATGGAGCTCCAGAAGGTTCCCCTCAGCCAGGCCTCTGACCGTGGGAAGCGGGAGAGCGCGCGCGGGGCCTGGCCTGCTCCCCGGGCTCCCCTGCGGCCTCCCGTTCCAAAGCAGGAGCGCCCCCTCCCGGAAGAGGCTCTGCGCGCCGCGTCCCCAAAGAGGGCCGCGGACAGAACACAACCGAGAAGCGCTGGGCCCCGGCCCGATCACCCCGCCCCCTGGGTGCGCGCGCGGAGCCCCCGGCCCAATGAGTAGGCGCGCTGGGCGGGGCCGGGCAGCACAGCCTCTGACGTCAGCCCAGGCGGGAAGGCGGGCCGCGCCCGGGGCTCGGGAGGGATTGGCACCGGGGTCAGCCAGTGAGCCCGTGGCGTGGGCGGGGCGCGGCCCCGAGCGGGAAACATGGCCGGGCTGGGCTCCCTGGGCGGCTGCGTCGGCCCAGAGGGCGAGGAGCATGGCGATGAGAGCCTGCACAAGTCGGCCGTGGAGGTGTTCCGGAAGCTGAAGGTGCCGGGGGCCCGGGGACCCGGGGGTCGAGCCCAGGGCGGGCGGCGGGTGGCCCCACACGGCCCGGCCAGTGTCCTCTCCCCTACTCCGCACCCCGCGCCCTGCGGCCCCTGGAGGGGACTCCCGGGGTCGGGTCCCCCCTCCAGGCCGGCACCCCGCGCCGCTCGTCCGTGCACGCCCCTGGCCGCGGCAGGCAGTTCCGGGCCGCGACTCGGGGCCGGCTGTCAGGTGCCAGCGGCGGCCCCTGGGCGCTGAGTTCCTTTGGGGTGCTCGGCCCGTCTTGCGCCCCACCCCCATCCCCTGCCAGATCGACCTCAGCGATCCCACTAGACGGTCACTCCCCAGCATGTCCCCACCCCCGCCGTGGTCATCGTGAGAAAACGGGGCTCCCAGAGGTTAGGCCGCCGGGCCAGGCCGGCCAGCCCAGCCCCTCGGCCCTCCCTCGGGCCGCCTCTTTCCCTTCTGCTCCCATGGCTGGGAGGCTGGATCCCGTCCCAGGGCCGCCTGGCTCCCCGATCCCAGGCGTTGCTTCTAGATCTGACCGTTCCAGGAGCCCCGAGGGGGGACTGGGAGTGGCAGGCGGGGCGGGGGTGGAGAACACGGGGGTGTCTAAGCTCCTGGGAAGATGGGAGCACACTGGGTATGGCAGAGGCAGAAACCACGGTGGGAGGGGGGACCAGGGCTCCTGTGAGTGAGTGAACACAAATGGGATGATGATGAAAGGCATTTCAAATCCAGTCTGGCTTGCTAAGATTGGCCTGGCCTTTTTTTTTCTTTTTCTTTTCTGGTCTAGGACCTAGATTGCCCCTTCCTCAATGGTCTTTATGTCACAGAACCAAAGACGATTCTGGAGCTGCTATGTAGTCCCTCCAAGTACCGTCTGGAGATCCTGGAGTGGATGTGTGTAAGGTGCTATTCTCATTTCTTCCCTCTTCCCCTACTGGGTGTATCTGGGATGCCACAGAACCCCTCCCCACCCCCCGGCTGACCCCAGGAAGATGGCCTCAGTTATTTTTCACAAGTAGCTATTCTCCCAGAGCTTCTAGACCCTACCATCAGCTCACTGTGGGAGTAGCTGGTTAGTGAAGAAGTGCTGGCTACCGAGCCAGGCTCAAACCTGAGGTGAAAAGCCCCCCTGCCCCCCAAAAGCCAGCAGTGCAGGGGCTCATCCTTTGGCCACGTTGCTGAAGGGCTGAGCTTGGCTGTGCAGCAGCTTTCTTGGCATTTCAGAGCTGGCAGGGTGGCGTTGGGCAGGGCCAGGCCCTGGACCCGCCCACCTGGAGCCCAGCAACCTGGGTCGCCTTTGAGTGGCACCAACCTCGGCTGCCCCAGGCCCATGGGCTGGCACTGTGCCAAGACCCTGTTTCTGGGCCTCCAAGCTGGGGCCCAACGTGGTGTGAGGGCCTGGCAGGCAGTGTGTGTGTCAGAAGCAGAGCCTACCCAGATGGCAAGGGGAGTTGGGCCAGATGCCCCCCAAAAGGAGGCGGAAAAGACCTAGAAAGCCCCATGGAATGTCTGTTTCTTGGGAACACCATGCCCCCTGCTTTCTTGCAAACAGCCTCAGACGTCCTCTCCCTTGGCGATGCAGCCCCTGAGCTGATTGCCAGCCTCAGAGGCTCCCATGGAGGGCCGGCTCATGGGTTTTGTGTGATCCCCACTGGATCAGCCCTGGACTGGGTGACCTTGGCATGAGCTGAAGGAAGGAGGAGGCCTTTTCAGTTTTCCAGCAGCTTTTCCCACTGCTCTCCAGCCCCCGCCCCCCGGCCCCTCCCCAGGCCTTGGCACACTTGTTCGCTCATCACCTTTTGCTTTTTGTCACATTGCTTCTGTCTGGAAACATTCTGTGCACATTGAAACATATTCCTTTTCCCTCTTGGGTGCCCCTCCCTCAGAGTCCGTCACGCATTGGTTCTGCCGTGGCCTGCTCTTGTGTCCGGTCCTCCAAGAACCAGGAGCTGCTGGTGGGTGGGCACCGGGCAGGATGCCCCTGCACAGCCCCAGGCCCTGGCACAGTGCCGGACACACAGTGGAGACTTCCCCCATAGTTGTGGGATGATTGGCAGACACGAATGGGTGACCTCCAGGAGGTAGGGGGTGAGCGGGGCAGGAACGACCCATGCCTGGGCAGTATGGGCCAAGTAGCCATGGGAGCTTGCAGCTCGGGCAGCTCACGTGGGGTCTTGCAAGCCACACGAAGGCTGTTCAGCTTTGTTCTCCCCGCAGGGAGAGCACGGGAGGATTTTTGCCAGGGAGAGGCAGACGTCAGTTGGCATTTTTGCCTGGCGACTCAGGCTCTGCGGTGGGTGGATTTGGAGGAGAAGAGGCTGGAGGCAGGGAGGCCAATCTGGAGGCTGTTGCAACAGCCCTGGGGAATAGATGGCAGAAGCCTGTTTCTGAGTGGTGGACGGCTTGTGTGACAGTCACTTCCTGCCCGGATGAGACAGAGCCTGTTCCAGGAACCTGGGAGGAGACACCAAGGGGGGTGGGGGTGGGGGTGTGGCACGGGCAAGTGCGAGGGTCTTGAGTGAGCTCTCAGAAAGAGTGGGGCCAAAGCCACATTTTGGAGAGGCTCTCGTGGAGGGGAGGAAGGCACAGATGAGGCCAGGACCAGACAGAAGCTGGGGCTGGTGGCGAATCAGATTTCTCTGCAGCCAGAAAGGGAGGGATGGGGTGGGGAGGCTACAGCCCTACCCCCAGATGCTTCTCTAAACACAAGACCTGAATATTCTTAAGAAGTCCGACAGCGCACAATTGCTTTCTATGATCTGAAGCAGGCATTACAAAAGGATTGGGCGGATTTCAGTTCACCCCCAAGGTCACGTCTGCTTTCTTTTCACATGGCTTCTTCCGCCATTTAGGTCCTAATTCAGGGTCCCTGTGCTCGCCCCCTCTCCTGGGGGAAGCTATGCTGGGGGTCTCGGCGTCACAGCTCTGACTGACCCTCGGGCCAGGCATTTGCCCTCGTGCGGCACCAGAGGCAGAACCACAGCGAGCCCCAAGATGCTGGGTTCAAGGCCATGTGCATTTCCTTGGCCCCCAAAGAGCTCAGCTTTCCTTCAAGGCCTCAAACAGGCTCTGCTCCTGGCTGAGTCAATAGAATAAACTGTAATTGTAGCCACTTCCGAGGAAGGTCATGTTTTTGTGTCCTCATGTTTTAGCAGGTTGGGGCAGCTTGCTTTCCTCCACCCCAGCAGATCAGCGAGCGCTTCCCGCCCCATCTGCCTTGTCATGGGAATGGCACCCAGCAGCCAGTGTCCTGGCACCGCATTGGGCAGGGCCTGTCTTCTTTGCCTCCCTTTTTGTCCCCAGCTCCACGTGCTCAGGTGGGTGGGTGTCTTAGGAAGACGTCAGGACAGGCAGGGCCTCCCTCTTTGCTGCAGTTGTCCCAGAATGTGGGGTCCTGGGACCTCAGGCTCTAGGGTGGCCCCATCAGCTCCCAGCCTGGTCAGGGCACGTGGGGCCTGGAGTGCAGGAATATGGCGACACTGCCCGGGGAGGGAGTGTGGGAGCCTCACGCCTGATAGGTTTTTGATGGGGAAGAGAAGAGCTCAAAGCTCAATGGGAGGCAGTTTTGTTGTAGCCATGCCCAGGCGGGCTGAAGCCTAAGCGTGGTGACAGCCCCGAACAAAGGTGGGAGTACAGTTTTACAGCTTTTTGGGAGGGAGGTTGGGGGAATAACTGTTGGTGGGTAACACAGAGAAGTAAGGAGTTGAGTCAGGGGATTGGTTTGCTCAGGGTAGGATAAGGCGTTGACGTCAGGGGTGTGCAGGGTAAGATAAGGGGTCAACGTCAGTGGGATTGTGTTGTGGGTGGGGAGTTTTGCCTAACAATGCCCTTCTCCATGGTGCCGCCCCCCGCCCCCTTTCCCACCATGCTCAGCAGGCAGTCTGCTGGGCCTGCTTCCCAGCCACGCACGCTGCGGTCTCAGACCAGCCCTGGCCCCAGCCCCATCATTCCCTAGGGCCTCTGCGGAGAGCCAGGCACTGAGCTGGGGCTGTCTCTTCCCTCCCTCCAGGAGCCTGGCACAGCAGGTAGCCCAAGGGGCCTGGGCATCGCAGATTTTGCCCTCTGAAGGTGACATGCTTGGGAGTGGCTGCTGTCACGTGGGTCTGTGGGAGGCAGTCGAGGCTGGGGGCCGGGGCTGCGGCCACCGCGGCTGTAAACCCAGAGCCCCCAGATGGTACAAGCAGGTCTTGGCAATCCTCATCTGCGAAGAGCCAGAGAGTCAGTATTTTCGGGCTTTGGGGGCTGTACAATCTCTGTCACGAACCCCCACTTACCAGATGGTGCTTTTGCAAAAATCCAAGCTGTCTTTTATTAACTTGACGGAAAAGCTAATCACCAACATTTACTCCCAGCAGATCCCTGCACAGTGCCTGAGTTTCCCAGGGCTGCCCTAACCAAGTACCCCACGGGTGGCGGCTTCTGACACCAGCAGTTTAATCACCCTCGGTCTGGAAGCCGGAGATTTGGAGTTGAGGTGTCGGACGGGGCTGGCAAGTCACTGCCTTCTCTGCCTCACTCATCACGTGGCCTTCTCCCTGCTGACTGTCCAATTTCCTCTTTTCATGAGAACACCAGCCACAGTGGATCCAAGGCTGTCTTAGTCCAGTACAACCTCATCTGAACTTAGCTGATTCCATGTTAACGGCCTTATTTCTAAATGAGGGCACATCCTGAGGTCCTGGGGTTAGAACCTCAGCATATTTCTTTGGGGTGTGTGGGGGACATGACACAAGTCAGTCCATAAGCCACAAGGTAGAGGGCGGCCATGGGCGTGCCCGACCCTCGGGGGCTGCAGTGAGCTCTGCAGGGTGAGTCTGCTGGGAAGGACGCATTCCCCATGCCCGGGGAGGGGAGGACCGAAGCCAGTGGGGGCTGCCAGGACCCAGGCGTGGCCGGGAGGGGAGCTCAGCCATGACTGAGAGCTGGAGCCCAGGGCCTTGTCTGCTGTGTTCCAGACAGATCTGCTCTGTGACTTAAAGCCAGCCCCTTGGTGCCTTCCCAGTGGTCAGCTTAGAGCTGGGAAACCAGGCGCTGTGAGGAATTCTGGTTTTTGCCTCTTCTGCAGTTTCTCTCTTTTATTAGTTGATGAAATCATTTTCATTGGACTCTTCACATCTGTGTTTCAGAGGTCAGTTTTCTGACATATTTTAGTTTGCACAAAACAATTTATTGCGGTGGAACTCACAGAACATAAAGCTAACGGTGTTGAAGTGAACAGTCCTTTCCAAGCATGTGTGGGGAGAGGCCCGCGAGGGCACGCTCAGGCCTGACACACTTTACTCCCCTCTGCAGGGCCTGTCCTTCCTCCCGGGACAAGTTCAGCTCACTGAAGGGGGCGCAGCCTGACGTGAAGATCCAAGGTAGGTTCCTTATGGGCTTGGAAGTTGGGTGGCAGTGTCCAGAGGATTCTGAGCTCAGCTTTTCTTCAGGATGGGGCCCCCCAGTGGTTGGCTCCCACAGTGGGATCCCCATAGCCTCTGACTTTCTGTTGTTTCCTGACAGAAAGTGTCCTTCGCCTGGTGACGAACACTGGGTGAAGGTGAGCTGAGTTTCCATCCCGAGGATGATGGCTGGCTCTCCACTTGCGGGATGGTGGGTCTAAAAGCTGATAGAGTTGAAGAGGCCTGGTTTCTCATGGGCCTGAGTCGGGCCTAGTCGCTCCAGGGTGGGGGAGCTGGACTCTAAAGCCCTGACTCCTGCCCCAGCTG
>PVKY010011753.1:0-11871 GCA_004027775.1 Bradypus variegatus
CTGGGTTTAATGAAAATATAGTGGTTATTTTCACAGCCATATCTGTCAGACATATGTACCAAAGTAATGTATTGTACCGATATCTGGGATTTGTCTTAAAATACGCCAGGACGAGAAAGGGGGTTGGGAGGGGTTAGTGAAACAAGATGACAGAATATTAGCAATTTTTGAGTCTGGTGATAGGTATACGGTGGATCATTACATTATTCTCTTTACTTTTATGCTTAGATATTCACAATAAAAAAATAAAAACAAATAAGCAGGCAGGCAAACAAAATGTATCAGTGGCTTGCCAGTTTTCAACCTTTTTACATTAGAATGTAAAAAGAAAAATCCTGTAAAATTTGATGAATCAAAGTCTGTGTTCCAGAGCTCGGGCTTGCCCTTTCATTGCTCTTAGCAACTGGAAAGCAAACTGATAATGCTTATTCAAAGTCCCAGTGTTTATATACTCTTTGAATCAATAATCCCATTCCTCAAAACTAATCCTAAAAAAAATTTTAATTCTCCAAAAATACCTGTATATTCAGTGTGAATCCAAATAAAAATCCCAAGAATCATTTTTACAGAATTTCCTTTGAAGGGTAAGAGTAGCCAAAACCCGTAAGAGCAAAAAGATAGGACTTGCCCTATCGAACATCGGCACTTTTAGAATTACAGTAATTAAGACAGTGTGATTCTGATCCAGAAAAGACATGTTGACCAAATGGAAGAGAATGGACAGGCCAGCAACATTAAGTATGAAAACTTGGTATATGATAGAAATAGCAGATTAGTGCAGAAAAAAGAACTATTTGTCAAATGGAGCTGGATAAACTGGTAATCTGTGAGGAAAAAGACAAAACTAAATATCCACCTTATACCAGGTGTAAAAATCACATGGTGGATCCAGATTTACCTGCTGAAAGCAAAGCCTTTCAATTACTGGTATAAAACATTGGTAACTATCTTTCCAACTGAGAGGTAGGAAAAAATTTCTTAAACATAAAAGCACTAACTAAAAGAAATAGCAGTAAGTTTGAGTATATTAAAGTTAAGAACTTTTGTTAGTCAAGAAGCCTTACAGAATTCAAGAAGATAAATTACAATCTGGGAAGGAAGTGTCAAGAATAAAGAATTCTTAAAAGGAAAAACATGAATTACCTAATAGAGAAATGTACAAAAGACATAAACAGACATCTAATAGAAAATGCATTTAGTCCACAAACATATGAAGTAATGTTCTACTTTAGCCATCAGGGACCACGACGAAGTAATGTTACCTTTGTTAGATTGTCAGGAGTTAAAAATTCTGACAAGATTGAGTGTCTGAGAAGATCTTTGCATGTTGATGGTAGTGGTGCATGTCTCTGGAAAAGACTTTGGTATTCTTTAATGAAATTAAACACACATGCGTGCACTCGAGTTGACTGGCTACATCATGGCATATGTGAATGTTGACACACACGCACACACACATTCCACGTTATCTCCAAGAGAAATGCTTTCACAAGTACACCAGAAGACACAAAGGAGAATGTTTGTAGTAACGTTCTCAAGGTCAAACCCTGGAAACAACCCTTTTACCACTAACAGGAAAGTGAATTTTACACTGCAGTAAAGTAACACATAGCAGCAAGACACAAAAATGTGGACCAATCTCAGCAATACAGATTAGGTTAAAAAAAATATATAGGAAAATACACTTTTTAAGGAATACATATAAATGAGGAAACCATAAAAAGGAAAGCAAGAGGAAAATGGACCTAGGATTCAGGATAGGGCCTACCCAGGCGGGAGGATGTGACGGAGACTGCACGGAGACTGCTCTGCTGTTAAGTGGTGGTCCTGTGGGTGCCATTAATACTATTAAGCTTTATTGGATCACAAAGAATCAGAGTCTAATGAATCCAATTAAGGTCCCCAACAGTATCCTGACAATGCCTTTAACACGATTTTCATAAACTCTTCGACCAAATAATGCCACCTTTTTTCTCTTTTACAAACCATATGTACCAAATGCTCACTCAGTTATGTAAAAAATGTGGTTAAGTTGATCATACCAATTATTTGGAAAATAAGGCAAATGACCATCATTTTAAGGCAATGACAGTTTAAATGACCACCCCAAAACCATTCCCTGCTAGCGGAACACCCTTCAATGCAAACAGAACGCCAAGTCAGTTAAGGGGGGGGCAACACCCCCATTCCCAAGAGATGACTATGCTGGGTCTAACGGCGAGCCAGTTCCTCCGCAACGACTCTCTTCTTGCAGACAGAGCAGCAAGAGTGGAAAGGCACGAGGCTCTGCCTTTGGGTGGTGCCAACCCCGGGCTTTGAACCAGAAGTTAGTCAAAAAGGGCAGCAAGCATCGCTCTTTGGATCCAGACATCAGGGCAGAGGTCTGGACGGCTTTGGCGTTCAGAGGAAGTGACGGCAAATTTTACCTTCTTACTCAACCCCTTATCTACAGGGGCTCAAATCATGAAACCTCAGGTAACCAGGCTCCCTGTACTCATCAGCATTCCTCAGTGTGTTCTGGGGGGACAATAATGAGTCACAAAATGCCCACAAGTTCTTAGAACGGGGTGGGTCACCTCAGCTCCACCACTTACACAGGAAGTGAATAAGGCAGCAGAAGTTAGTCACAGTAGTAGTGAGTTATCACTATCATAGAATAAAAGATTAAAAATACGCCTTTAGTTAGCGCACATGTATCAATGCATTCACATGAATATTTGGACCTAGCGGCATCTGGACCGCTTCGTGCATTTTTTTGTTCTTGGTTTTTTTTTTTTGTAATTTAATCTTTCAATTTCCTTCTCTTAAGTTTCCTTTGGTCAATCCTATTTCCCCCCAGCTTTTCTCCCCTATAAATCCAGTCTCGACATCATCAATCAGTACTTTGTGAGCTGCACACCGGAATAGGACACATATGGATACCTGGGAGAAGACTAAGATGAGCACCTCACCTCCTAGATCTGTGAACACATAAAATACATTGAATTCAGAGTAAAGAGCACCAAGAGAGCTACTGAACTAAACACGGGTTTAATTCAACATATATTGGTAACTTTGCATCTGGTACCATGTCAAATGCTGCACATATAAAGTTAAAGATAACATGGCAAAAATAAACACACATGCACACTTCTGTTTTTTTGTTTGTTTTTATAATTTTGGTTTTCCATCTATTTAGGATTTCATAAAGCAGGACACATCCTCAGAAGTTAAAGTAAAAAAATAAAAAACAAGAGTTTGAATAGTACATAGAGGTGAAAGAACATAAAATTCTAAAGCATTTGGAAATAAATTTTCCTTTAAGAGTTCAACACCCTCTAAAAGCTTCACAAAAAGGAGAAGATAAGCAGAAACCTAACCTGACAAGAACTAAAAGAATCTGTCAGACTAAATTATGGTCTACCCACACTATGGATTACCAGATAATTACTAAAAATAGCGTGAAACTATCTGACATCATGAAGTCCATAACAAAATATGAAAAATGGTTATGAAATATTATAATCCCATTTTTGGAAAAACAGTTTAAAGGATATATGACAAAATGCCAAGTTACCTCTAGGTGGTAGGAAAATGTGGTGGCTGTGTTTTAACTTTCCCGATGCCTAAACTGTTAATATAGCAAGTATATGACTTTTTTCACTTTGGAATAAAACATGAAAGGTCAGACACGTCGGGCGGGAGTGGGGGAGAGGCGGGGAAGGCAAACAGCACGTGCTCAGCCCTGACCTAGTGTGGCCCCGCCCCAGCCAGCCTAGCATCTGGCCTGCCTGCGAGCCACTCCAACACCTTGGTTTCACACTTTCCCAGCCCAAGGTCCCTCCATCGTCACATCGACACCACCACCTTCATCTTGCCTATCCCGAAGTCTTCTCATGATGAATCAACTGGTGTTGGGACTTCACGTGTCAGTTACTTAAATAAGCGATAGAGCTCAAATCCTGCCCTACTTGGGCAAGCACATCCAAGCAGCACGCTCGAGGTGGACACGGAGCCCCAACCCGAGCGCATGTCCTCAACCAACACACACCTCAGCTGGTGTATCTGTTTGGAATAAGAGGCTGTCCCGGCCACGATGGAGAGTGGACCTCAACGGGGCAAGGATAGGGTGTCACTGGTCTCTGGGCCCCCACGCCCACCCGCCCCAATCCACATCCCGCGTGGCTGCCCAAACAGCCCCTAAAACGCTGCTCTGACCCCTGAAGAGCTTACCTTGGTGCTCTAGATGTCAGAACTGTTATGTTGGCTTAAAGACCACACACACCTTCCTAGGAGCCTGCACCTCCTGACACCACTCCACGTCCTCAGCTCTCCAGCCACTTCCTCTCCTCAGGGTCTCTGCCCACCTTGTTGGCCCTTTGCCTTAAACCTCTTCCTCTTCTTAAACTTCCAGGCCACTTTCCTTGGCCTCCTGAGTAGACCGGATAACTGCCATGCTTTCAAAGCACTGGATGCGCTTCCATCCTGACACTCAGGACAGCGAATGCATTCATTCCCGTGGCTCCTCACTGCCGGTTTCCTAAGATGAAAGCCTCACGAGCACGCCCCGCACACAGCTCACAATTCACGGAATGAAGAGAACTGTCTACACTATGAAAAGACAACTTACATGAAATGGTCTGTATCTTGCTTCTTAAAGGTGGGGAACTTGCACAAATTAAATTCAAGGTCCTTCTTGCAAATCCTATGGCTAAACCCCAGGCATCACAGACCCAACAGCTACCATCATCTTAACTGAGCAGGTTAAAGCCAGCAAGGTCTCCAACGGTGGAGATTCCCCTGTACTACAGAAAACAAGTAGGGATGGATGGGTAAACGTGTCAACTACAAACTCCAGGAAGGAAACATGAAGATTCCCAAATGACTTAAGACTTGAATAGCAAAAAGAACTCCCTGTCTCCCCTCCCTACCCCCAGTAACCTCATTCCTACCTCCACTGCCCCACCCCCAAATCCTTTTCCCTCCTTATGACTCTCATGGAAAATTTACACTAGGGACAAGAGTGAGCAAACAATCACAAATGCAAGATGACCACTTGATGGAGGCTGAGGGAATTATGACCCAGCTAAGGTAAAAACCAGCCGTCAAGACTGAAAGCATGAACCAGTACTCACTTCTCTAAAGGGAAGGGGCACTGTGGAACCCTTCAGTGCAGGATGCCCAGGTGAGCACAAAGCACAGCAGTGCACTCTGCGAAGAGGCAGTGCCCTCACGGTTGCAAGGCTGCCCAGGGAATGCCCCAGGGCAGACACCACCAAAGCTGCCTGAAAGACCAAGCCCTTACCTGATGTCACATTTCACCTCCCCAACATGACCAAGGCATCAAGATGCGCAGACTAACCATGCCAAGTTCCTAGGACAGTGCCTGCCAGATATACCTGGAGCCCCTCCAAGCTCCCTAGACCTAGGCAGGATTCCCGAGGCCGCAACATGGCAGCAGGTCTTACGAAGCACACGGTCAGTTTGTTACACGTCCACGATCAGCAAGTCAAACCCAACTTCAACACTCCTCCCATTTACTCACCTACCTAAGGTAGTGATGCTTTTACAGAAAAACAAACCTCTTACCCTGACTCGTGTTAACAGTTCCTTATCCGTATAAAGCACCTCAGTTATGCTTTTCTAGTAATTTTGCTTAGTTTGCATTAACCCCATTAGATACCAGATTGTCACCTTTTGTATTAACTGTAGAGAAACATGCCTCCCCATTCCACCCCCAAATATAATTTCCTCGAACTACTCCATTTCCCTACAATACTCAAATACTCCCAAGAATCAGAAAATTCAAAATAGCAGCAATGTATTTTGAGCAATTATTCCTTCCAACTAATGCTATAAATTCTCCCCTATCTGAAGGGTTAAGTGGCTTCCAAATGTGATTGCCACAAGCAAGATTAAGAATGTCAGTGCTGCACTCATACCTCGCAGGCTGCAAACAAAACATCCTTACGTTAAACTTCCAGGATCTGAACAGCTGCATTCTAACTATGGGATGAAGCATCTTCTCATCACAGGCTGTTAAAACCTGTTTATAAACAATTCTGAGCAATTCAGATCTTTAAGCAAGATATTTTCCTATTTAAAGTTTTAATATTTAATTCCTTTCCTACCTTCTTTTAAGGTAGGAAATTATCTAAAGATAAATTAGGCAAATGCAAGCAGTGCTTCCTCCAGTAGTGGTGGGGCCAAACTCGGGCAAGACAGACCTAATTATTTTAAATGTGAAAGCATGCAGAAATGTTTAGACTGATAAACATTAGTCTGTAGTCTCATTTCCTAGAACTGAGTCGTCTAAGCTGTCCGCTGTGGTAGTATTTCTCATTACTTTGTGTTTCATTATTTGCATGGGCCACAAAAAACTTTTTGGCAAGGGGTGGGGATCACCAAGAGCTATAATCTTAAGATTAGCTTTAAAGCTTGTTACTTAAAACCAGGGAGAAAACATCTTCCTGAAATATCAACTTCACATTTAGTATCAACATTGAACAAAAAGCGACTAAGCAAAATTTGCATTCAATTTACAAGAGACTTCCCTCAAGCTTCTGGAGTCTACTGTATGATACTGACAGACTTTGAGCAGCTCTCCAATAGAACATAAAATCAACTATAACCCTTAAAATATTTTATGTATCCAAACCACATACCATTTTTATTGTGATAGTTCACATATAAATCTTTAACCAACTTTCATGGCTTAGCCAAAATGAAAGTAGGTGGACATTATCCTAGTTTGACTGCACTGACAATAAATCCCTTACACCAAATGGAAAACGGCTGACCGGTCACATCCAGCCTATTTGTGGGATATCATTCAAATGCACACACACACAAAAGTAGACACAGGGTGACTAACCTAATAAGATTTTGAATTAAGTAAAAGCAAAGGCTATTAAAGCATAACATGGCACAAATTTCCCTCTAATGGTTTTGAAAATGTTATAAACAAGGGATGAGTTCACTAGCTTAGATATTTGAAATACAACTTTATTCTGATTCCAAACGAAAAGGAATGGGTATGACAGTAACAAACAAGACTTCACCACTGAATATTGTGATGTGACTGTAGCAGTCTTATATTTGAAACTCAAAAAGGAAACAACTGTGTTCCAAAACAGCTAATATGCAGGTCCAAACAATGAAGTTTTTTTTTTTTAACTGCCACATTCACTCCGAAGCCCATTCATCTCCTTCAGCATCCCAAAGATTAAGTACATGTTCTGCTTAGCTATATAATAAAGTGGCAAACACGCTGCACCACTGACATCACAGGACAGTTGCCTATAAAACTAGACTTCTGACGCTGGGCTCCAGCTTCACTTTCTCACAGGTCGTCATCCTCATCCGGCAAAGCAGTTGTCTGAGCAACCTAGGGAAAGAGATTGGGAAATTGAAACACTTGGAATTAAACTCAACGGAAATACACCAAATCTAACGTCAGAGAGTGAAATGTAAATGCCATACCTCTAAGTCATGTTCATACTGTGCTGCCAAAGCGGGGTCCATGACAACCTCTGGTGGGGCAAGAGCAGGCATGGCCACAAACTCCAAGTTAGGGTCTCCAATCAGTTTTCTAGCAAGCCAAAGGAAGGGCTTTTCAAAGTTGTAGTTACTTTTGGCAGAAATGTCATAGTACTGTTTATAAGAAAAAGTAAGATTAGTTTAAAAAAAAAAAAAAAAGAGAAACAGCTACTAAAACAATTATTCTAGAGGATATTCCAAACTAAAAAAGTTAAAATTCTTTCCAATCCACACATTAAGAAGATCAGTTTCACAGACCTATATGTAACCTTCTTTGTGGTCATGATTCACTAAATCAGCTCTCAGATAAACAAACCTGAAGATTCTTCTTTCGGTGGAAGACGATGGATTTTGCCTTAACTTTCCTGTCCTTAATATCCACTTTGTTGCCACATAACACGATGGGGATGTTTTCACACACTCGTACCAGATCTCTATGCCAGTTAGGCACATTCTTGTAAGTAACTCTTGATGTTACATCAAACATTATAATGGCACACTGGGCTGAAAGAAAAATTTGTACTTAGTACACATCTAGTAAACACACTCCAAGTTTACTGTGAAAAAATACCTAGAACCATAGAGTAGAAATCATTTACAGGTGCAATCTCAGGTCTAATCTGGATCATCCCCTTAGCCACCCCCAAACACCTCCATTAATACAGCCTCATCCCAAAAAATCATCTGAAGTCGATTAAGGAAGCTCCTCAAACTGGTTGAATATACTAAGGAATACCACGCTTCTAATTCAGAAGACTTAGGTAGCCTGCAGATTGACCTGTAGGAATGGGCATGATACAAGTTTACAAGACAACAGGCTGCAGAGTTTGTATAGTATTAACATACTTTTTAAGCCAAAACATTAAAAAAAACCTTATGTATACAGGGCTCAAGCAAACCAAAAGACATGGAAGGAGTCTCAATTTTTCAACAGTAAAGTGAGACTCTGGGAAAGATGAGTATTTCCTTTACCCATCTTTTGTTTTGTTTGGCATAACAACGAACACTTCGACAGTTTTTAAGTTAAATGTATTGAAAAAATATTCTGCAAAAGTTCATATAAACACTAAACAAATTTAACTGGGCTTAAACAACACTCGTAATAAGCATACAGAACCTAGCTCCCCCGGTCCAATACCCCGTCAAAAGTTTAATTTTTTTAATGGAACAGGCAAGAAACAATCACTGATAAATACGAAAATACATAACTGAACCAAAGTATTCAAATACTGAAGTTGTACCAACAGCTTGTCGCTTATTACTGTTTCAAATTATGAACTTCAGTAGAAGTCACATGGTTTTTTCCCCAAATACAGTGCCTACCTAGCATGACACAGCACACCATCAAATGCCAGAACAACCATCATAAATGCTACCCACCCCCACCCCACACGCTGGTCAACTCCCTGGAGGTGTTATGTCCTTTTCAATCTACAAATCCTACACATTCCCACTACAGTCAGTATTCAACAAATACTTACTGGAACAGACCTGATTATCAAGTCCAAAGACTAACCTAAAAGTCCTTTCAACCACCGTTCAAGTTACAAATGAGGTGCCTACCTTGGATGTAATAGCCGTCTCTCAGGCCCCCGAATTTCTCCTGGCCAGCCGTGTCCCACACGTTGAATTTAATGGGCCCTCTGTTGGTGTGGAACACCAGGGGATGGACCTCCACACCCAAGGTGGCTGAAATGTCAACACTCCAAATCAGTGAACGAACTGACCCACTTCATTACAAACCTTCACCAACAGCTTTTCCCCACCTACCTACATACTTCTTCTCAAATTCACCAGTCAAATGACGTTTCACAAATGTAGTTTTTCCAGTACCCCCATCGCCAACCAATACAAGCTGTTGGAGAACAAATTTTTGCAATAATCTTGAAACGTGAATACTCCAGGATCCCAACGTTACGCATTTCAGCTAAGCAGCGAATTTAAATATCCAATAGGCAGGTACGCTTAGAGGTTAGCTTTCAAGTGGCCCCTTACGTTTAAGCGACTTGAGAAGATCAAACTTCCCGTATCCCAGCTTCCTTACCTACGGATTAGGGAGAACTGCACCTATCTCCGCATCCTAAGGATTCAAGGGCCGGACGCGTTACCAGCGCCCCGGCTGACAAAGCTGTAACGGACATCTCCTTTCACCAAGGGTTTCCCTCCGAGGCCGCCCTTCCTCCCGGCCCCTCCTGCCCACACCCAGAAGACACCGACTCGGGAGATTACATACTTTAAACTGAACTTGGGGTTCTCCTTGGGCGGCCATCGCGATGGTTCTGTAAGAGAACAAGCACAGCCTGCTTTGCAGCGGGGCCACCGGAGCACATGGCCGACCCCGAGGCACGTGCCGGCCCACAAAGGCCTCCGGGCCGGCAGAGCCAGCGCGAAGGCCAGGGCGGCCGCCCATTCATCCCCGGCCGCGCGCTCCTCCCCCGCGGGCAGGCGGTTGGCGTGGGGGCGGGGGCGACCGACGAGGCGCCAATGGCGGCGCGGGGAGCGCCTTACCCCAGCTCCCGGCCCATTCGCTCGCCCGGGCCCCGCTCGCCCCACGCGAGGCAGCGACCAGGAGGCGGGCGGCCGCGGGAAGGCCCCGCGCCCAGAACCCAGGAGCGCGGCGGAAACCGCCTGGTCATGGCGCCCGCCGGGGAGGCCGCGGGTCGGCTCTGGGCCCCTGCGCTCCCCCGAGGCCTCGCCGCCTCAACCTGCCCGCCCGGGACTCGCGGAGCGGCGCCGGGAGGGCCCCGAGCCCCGGCAGAGCGGGGAGGAAGTGAGGGAGAAAGCGCGCCAAGAAGCCGGCGCCTCGGCCCCGGCTAACCGCCTCCGCCCCGGGAGGCGCCCACCCAGCCCGCCCTGGCCGCCCGGCCCGGCCGCAGCGCTCCGCCGACGCCATGAAGGCCCGGCCGCGCAGGCCCCGGCCCCGGCCCGGCCTCCCCGGGCCGGCGCGGCGCCCCCGCCCGGCCACTACCTTCCAGAAGCGTCTCCGTCCCCCGTCTGACTGAGGGGTAGAAAGATGGCGGAAGCGCAATTCAAATGCCCGGAGACGCAGCCGACGCCGGCGCGCGCGCGGGGCGGGGCAACGGTTCGACGCGGCTCTCACGTGGCCCTGACGGGCGCGCGCACGCACGCAGGCCGCCGCGTGCTGCCGCACCCGTCGCGCTAGTATGCAGAGGGAGACCGGCCGCGCGTCCGTGCGCGGGAGGGAGAGCCGGGATCGCGCGCGTACGCCGGCGCTCGGGACCTCGTGGTCAGGCTCCGGGTGTGTGTGTGTGGGGGGGCTACCCCCGGCGCGCATGCGCTGACTGCGCCACTGGGTGCACCCCGGTGCTGCTCAGTGGTCTCGGAGCTCGTGGTTCGGGGCTCGTGGCTCCGGGCGGGGTCGTGGCCGGTTGAGTGAGGAGCGCGGCCCAGGGCCTGGATGGACTCTACTTGCCGCCGATGCCGAGGGCGGGCGACGGACACGCCCGCACGCTCGCCAGTGGGTTCCCCGGGCGGTGGGCTCCACTCGGGGGCCCCGGCCCGGCCCGGCCTCGCCGTCCCCTGCTCTCCCTGGGCCCCGTGAGCCTCGTGCCCACCGCGGCAGCTCAGAGCTTGGCAAGGCGCCCGAGCATCTCTATAGGGTGAATGAATGAATCAGTCAGTCCTGAGCCAAGACCTCCCAAATCCTATTCTCTCCGGAGGCCAAGCTCCGTGCCCCCAAACTGGTGACTGACTTCCCGCCCTGCAACGGCAGCCTGTTGCTTTCTTAAGGCATCCAAGAGGCCCTCTTCGTGGCCATAAACTGCAAACAGGATGGAGGAACTTTGCGTTTGCACATTTTGCAGATCTTCTCGTCCTACTAGCAAATATGGATGCAATCAATATGTATTGGGTTCCAGATACCTCTGGGGGTAAAGCTGTGAACGCCCAGGCAAGAGCCCTGCAGAGATAGATCTCACGTTAGTGGGGACACCCACTTCATAGGATTGTCTAGGTAAAAACCGATAAACCACAAGCGCAGCGCCCACAAAGTGCCCGCAGCAAGTACTAGCTGTCATTACCGCTCCCCTTCCACAGGGGAAATCCTGTTGGATTTTCATATCCCAAGTTCAAGGCCAGGTGTTTGGCAGTTGTGTGGACAGCCAGATTCTTTCACTGATGTATTGATGCCCCCCTCCCCAGTAGCTAATTGCCCAGGTCACAAGAGTTGGGGTTCCCAGTGAAGGTTGCACTGTGGAGACTCTCCCCCCAGCAAAGAGAACCAGGATGGCCAAGAAGGTGTTAGTTTCACAGGCCTGAGCATATCTGCAAGCAAGTCTTTGGGAAACCCAAGTGACGCAAAAGGGGTGCAAATCTGTGGACCTACCCCCTGGG
>PVKY010011754.1:0-11862 GCA_004027775.1 Bradypus variegatus
ATATAAACATATCTCCCATGGGTTCTGTTTCTCTGGAGAACCCTGACTAATAAAAGTGGCAATGCATATTCACTAATGATTGTGCATCCTTTGTTTCCTCTGCAGGAATTTTCTTTGTTTCTTTTTTTAATAGACTTTATTTTTAGGGATGTTGTAGGTTTACAGAAAAGTTATGCAGAAAGTACAGAGTATCCACATAACCCGCACACCCCTCTCATAGAGAATTTTCTCTATTATTAATATTTTTCATTAGTGTGCTACAATTGATAAGCCAACATTATCATAATTATATTATTAACTAAGTCCATAATTTTCATTGGAGTTCACTCTGCTTTTTATTTTATTTTATTGTGGTAACATATACACAATGTAAAATTTTCCAATTTAATCACTTTTATTTTCTTTATTTTTTCTTTTTTTTATTAACTTCATTTATCAAAAAAAAAAAAATTCCAGACAAAATAAAACAAAGGAAAAGGAAAAACAAATATCCTGAAATTTTCTTTTCGATTTAGCAGACAAAGCATTTCTGTGTACACAATCATGTCACCTACAAAGAGATACAATTTTGCTTCTTTCCAGTCCCCTCAGGGTGTGTCCTCTACCCTTTCACTACCACTTATTCAATCAGAAATACTCTCAGCTTCCAGTGCCAGGCAAATTTGGCCAGTTGAGTGCTGAGTGCAACTCAGTAAAGGGTTAAGGCACAACTCCCAGCTTTCGGGCACAGAGCATGGTCTTCAGACTGAAGAGAACCAAGCAAGCCCGGTACAGGAGGAACGAGCACTCAAGAGTCCTAACTGTGCTCAGTGAATCCCAGTTTCCTGGTCCAAATGAATGCCATTCCAAGGCAACAATCTGCAAATGAGAGGACTGGACCACTACTGGTGACCTTGTGAGGGATTTTGGACATTGTGGTAAACAGAATAGTGGCCCCCAAAGAGGTCATCCCTGAACCCAGGGATATGTGTCCTTCCACGGCAAAAGGGGTTTGGAGATGTGATTAACAGGGCAGCCCTGAGATGAGGAGACTGTCCTGGATTATCCAGGAGGGCCCAATCTAATCACAGGAGTCCTTAAAAGTGGAGAACCTTCCCAGCTGTAGCCAGGGTGTGGGGCGACGGAAGCAGGGTCAGAGGGATGCTAATTGCTGACCTGAGGATGGAGGAAGGGGCCATGAGCCAAGGCATTCAAGCAGCCTCTGAGAACTGGAGAAGGCCAGGAAACAGATTCTCCCCTGAGCCTCCAGAAGGAACACAGCCCTGCTGACAGCCCAGAGGGACCCGTTTCTCACTTCTGACCTCCAAAACTGCAAGATAATAAATTCATGTTGTTTCAGCCCATTAACGTGTGGTAACTTATTGCCACATATCAACAATAGGAAATTATTACTGACATTGTCAAAGGTGTCCAGATAACAGAAATGGGCAAAAATCACTCCAAATTTCAAAAAAGGAAAACACAGTAAACTTTGTAATTTGCATCACTGTGCCTAATACCAATCCTGGAGAAGATTCTAGAAACAGTTTTTAGGTCCTATTTGGAGAACATTGACAGGAAAAAAAACAATGTTCAACAGGAATCTAAGCAACTCACTAAACCCTCAACACAATAGTAATCATGTTTTGAAAAATCAGTGTTCTAAGCTGGCGAGTTTGAGAATACAATACACCACAGCCTCAGCAAGCTGCCTGACAACCGCTCAGATGCTTGCAGAGAACATGGAGGATTCGGAATGGGCAATCCGACTGCATGGGTCAGTAACTTAATGGCCAAAGTGAAAGGATGAAAATTAATGAGTCAAAATCAACCTTGGGCTAGGTCTTCAGAACAGAGCCTCAAGAGTCTACTCTTGGCCTACTCGTGGTCTACATTTTAAAACTGATGTCTTGGCAGAAGACATTGAAGGCGGATTCACAGTTCTGATGATAAAAAATCATATGTGAGAGAGAAAGCAGGTTAATGACAGAATGAAGACCCAAAAGTGTCATGAAGGGATGGATCAACTGGCCGAGAGAAGATAATAAAGGCCAGCAGTTAGAGCCTTTACCACGAGCCACCACCGTTCCAAGTGCCTTAGATACCCTGTTTCACTTCATCCCCACCACAACCGTGCGAGGCAAGGAGCTGCTAATATTTCCATGTCACAGAGGAGCTGTCTGGGGCTCTCAGGGCCAGTGGCTCACACACAGTTATGCACCAGGAGGTACTGGACCCAAGAGCTGGAATCCAGGCTCCTAACACCCTGTCATATTTACCCAGATGAGTGGCATGAGAGACATGATGGCTGTTTTCAAATATTTAAAGGATGATCCTTTGGGAGAAGGTATAGATTGTCCCGAGAGCCTCCAGGATAATGAACAAGGACAAGTTCTTGGAAGCTACAATGTGTCTGATCATAACCAAAGACAAGGAAAACATTCTAGTAAACAGTAAGAACTGGAATTAGCTTAATGTGTGAAGAACTGAACTTCCTACCAGCATGAAACAGAGATAGCCCCAGTGCATGCTGTGTGAGTGTGTTATACACATGTCTGTGTTAGTACAGAACTTGGAAGAGCTCCTTGTGGTCCTGCACAGCACTTTCTAATGTTTCTTTAAATTTGTAAAAAGTTAATAGATGTGTTCAAGCAGGTGCTGGGCACTGCCTTAGGCCATGAAGAAGACAACCTCTCAGGATTCTCTGCAGCCCCCTACCACCCCTTCTCTGAGAACTGCCCTCTACCATCCTCAAGGGGGATGGCGGCAGTGCCCCCAGCCATGTGTGTACCTCATGACCTCTGCACCCTGGTGGCCTCAGTTAATGGGACTGCTGGACACAGAACCAAGGACTCACGATGGCCTCCCTCCTGATTATACCTTCACTGTCTCAGTTTCTTTGCACTGTAGGACTCAAGGCAAGGGAAATTCAGGCTCTGCACAAGGAGGGCAGAGAGCACCAGCCTCCAAGACAAGCCTGAATCCTATGCGCAGAGAGACTAAGACCACCTGGACCCAGAAGAGAGAAGCAGCAACTGGGAGCCCAGCTGTGCAAGAAAGGTCTAGAAATGTAAGTCAGTCCCTGAGAAATGTCGCCGCTTCCTCCTCTCCCACCTTATCTCCCATGGAACATGTAAGCCAGGCCCCATTCCATTTTTACTTCTCTTTCACTGTCTCAAAGGCAGGAGTGAGAAGCTGTGTCCAACTTAAAATCTTTGTGAAAACCACATGAAATCATGGAATATGGAAGTATTTGGCAAACTTTGAAATAAGATACAATTGCTAGTTAAAATTATGTAAGATTATATACATGTTGCTTTTCAGTATTAATAATAATTATAATAACCAGTCTGTAGAGGGTTTGTTGATAACTTCAAGGAGCAGTTTTATCACAACTGAAAATTTCTCTTTATAACAAACCTGTGCAAGCTCTCTGAGGTCTTTGGGAAATAGGACCCCTATGTCACTTGAAGCTCATCTTATGGCAGTCGCAGTTGTCTGGGATTAAATACCTTATAGATGGAAGAACCTGCAGCCCAAAGTGGTTCACTCCATATGTCGTCTTTAGGGTTAAAAGGCCAGAAATATACCCTCAACAAGTTTATAATTTCTCCCTTCCATGGACTGGCAAGAAATATTGGGCTAAATTTTCTTCCTTTCTTTTCTTTCTTTCTTTCATTTCTATTTTTACCATCTAACCCCATCTCCAACTCACTATTTGGACCTACAAACAATGGGTTCCACTCTGGAAATAAAAACGCACTAACACAAAGAAGGCTATCTTGATAAACAATTATTTATTTTTTTCACTCTTTGCTGGTAATAGAAACTCCTGTTTGTGCCTGGCCTCCAAAACTGAAGACTACATTTCCCAGCATCCCCAGCAGCTAGGTCTACCATGTGACTAAGTTCTGGCCAAAGAGCTATAAATGCAACTGTGATACGGTTCTTTGCTCCTTCCACACATCCTCTTTCCTGCTGGCTGGAATCAAGTGGCCACCTTGGACCACGGAGTACAAGCCCCAAACTAAGGACAAGATAACAGCAACATGACAAAAGACCTTATCACCATAGACTGCAATACTAGCACTGAGCAAACTTCTTCCCAATGTCTCTTAGATGAGAAAGCAATAACATTTTACCATGTATTTAAACTGCTCTTACTTTAGGTTTTAAGCTAAATCTGATTCTAGCTGATGCAGATACTTGCCTCTGTGCTGTGCATTTTGCAGACTTGACTATATTCTGGTGAAGCTTTGAGCCTTTTCTTACTGTATGTTCCTCAGGAAATCAGGGAGGAACATACCCGGATCTTCACCATGAAAAGAAATGTGGGCCATGGTTCTGAACAGAACTAACACTAGAGTGGGGCAGGGGGTGTCGTCCCTTGTTCCCTGTGCCCCTTTCCCTCTTGTGTTCATTGCACATTCCCTTCAGTGGACCAGGGCTCTCCCGGAATTTAACACTTGCATGGCAGGAGGGAAGTCTCTGATATTAACCATTTACTGCTTAGCGTGACCATAAATAAATGTGTCACCATTGCCAGGGATATTTGCACTTTTTAATTTATCCTCTTACTATGACATGACACAGCCCCCTGCATTTAATCAGCACGCGGACACCTACTTCATGCCGGGCCAGAGCTGGGAAATTGGGACTCGGGAGTGCACTGACAGACCCTGCCCTTCAGGACTTCGAAGAGGACAAAGCTGTGTAACTCCCAGCTGTGCCATCCTCCAGGCTGCTGGGTAAGTAAGCTCTGTAAGCCACAGTTTTCTCATCTGTGAAGTGTGAGTAATTATAATTTCTACACCAGAGTGTTATAGCAAGAATGAAATGAGATGTTATGTATAAAGAGCTTATCCGAATTCCTGGCATATAGGAAGCAATCAATAAAATTATAAAATAATGTGATAAGTTCACTAAATGAGATACAAACAAATTTATGACAACAAAATGATCAATTAATTTTGATAGTGTATGAGTCTAAGATATATTTGATAATAAAAAAGGAAAAATAATTCAAGGAACCATTCTAAATTTTGTCATTGACCTAGGATAATCCCCTTAGTTAGCTAAAAGGAATAAAAAATCCTTTTTCATTACATCTACTTCTGGCTATGATGGAGTAACAGCTATTAGATTTACCCTCCTGATTTAAACAACTAGAAAAGAAGGCAAATTTTGTGCAACCACTATTTTCATATATTTGACTGGATCTCACAGGCAGTACAGGCCTGTGATCCATGACAGAAGGGAAACAAATGAGCCCTATAATTGCCCTGGCTTTCTACTGGACTGTGGAAGAGAGAAGGGGATCTCAAAAAGAGCACAATGGTCCTACTGAGAAGATGCTGGAGTTCAGGGAAGCCAAGGTGGCTGGAAGTGCTGGGCAGTGTTCTGGAGAAGAGAGAAGCTTTACAGAGAAAAATGTTCCAGAAATCTCTGTAGGGGCCATTTGAATTTTCGCAAAGTTCTAAGATGCACGTAGGGAGCTGTGACTGAATAGTCCTACTCCAAGAGCTCAGTGGGGCACTGAAATGATAACTAGCCAAAGTGGAGAGCCCTTGTTGACCACTTAGAGCACACAGTACAGACCCCAGAAGGGCCATGTCTTATTACTGAGGCAAAAATAATCCTATATAAAGTGCCCCCAAGAAGCTTAAAACAACCCATGCGAAGATCAAACCAAGTAACTTATCTGCCTATTAGCAGGTCAATACTCTCAAGGAAAACCAAAAATTACAGACATCTAATAATGTAGAATCTACAGTGTTCACCATCCAATCACCAATTTCTGCACATGCTAAGAAGAAAGGAAGTATGACCCATAATCAGGAGAAAAATCAATCAGTAGAAACTGACTCGGAAATAAAAAAGATGCATGCAGAAGCTGGTCAGAGGCAGCTAAAACTCTAAGGTGTAGCCTCCACTGGGCTGGTCATTTTCTTTTACCTTCTCTCGTTTAAAACTCACAATTCCCTTGATGAAACATGATCTAACAATCTGCAAGTCTGTCCGATACACTCGAGATAACTCGGCAAGTCCCAAAATTAGCTGTGTTTAGATTTCCAGTTATGTTCATGGAAATCTGAGTGCATGTGACTACTCATCTCTGTAGTTTAAACAGACCAAACATCCTTCACTGCTGCCCTTTGAGCTGCCCAAGGACAACATGTGGGAACCAAATGTGGAAACCATCAGGGAAGGCTGTTAGAGGTGAGGACGGAGGATGGTCTCTTTTGGATTCCCGGTTTTGCAACTCTCCGGAGCAATCTCTGCGGTCACAGGATTTAAGGAGAGCCCCCTTTCCCAATACTCCCCCATAGTAGTCGCGCCCCTGGGATCTGGCGCCCTGACCAGATTCGGACGGTTTTAAAATCCCACTGGGCTCAAACATAAACCCTGGATGAAGCAGAATCTCCCTCGAGCACACCGCCCACCCTGGGCTTCCGTCCCCACCTGAACAGCGGCGGGAGTGCAGCGCGAATAAACCGAGGGAGTGAGGGAGGGCCCGAGGAGGGAGGGCCGGCGGCGCCGCGGGGGGCGGAGGCGGGCCTCGGCGGGCCTCGCGGCTTCCCCGCTCCGCCAAGGCCGCTGCTCGCTCCCGGTGTCTGGTTCTCACCGGGTCTGGTCCGCGCCGAGGTCGGCTCGCCGCCACCGGTGTCCGGGAAAAGGCGCGGGGCCTACGATGCCTCCGGGTCCCTGGGGCGCCGTGCCCTGAGCACCCTGCCAGGCTCGCTTCGAAGGCCCCCGCGCGTCACCCGTCGGCCCGCGCTCCCACCGCCCGGCTCTCCGAGGAACTCGGGCTCGCTCGGCGCCTCCATGGCCTCCGCGACCAGGGGGGACGCGCGCTCGGGGCGTAGGCGGCCTTCGCGGCTGCGGGCGCTGCGCGGGCTGCTGCTGCTCTGCCTGTGGCTGCCGCGGGGTCGCGGGGTCGGGCCGCTGTCGCTGCTGCGCGGAGAGCGGGGGCCGCGCGGCGCCGCCGAGGGCTGTCCTGGCGGGGACGGCGGTGCTTACCGCGCCCTGCCCGGCGCCATCATCCGCCCCAAGGCTTCCCTGGCGGCCGGGGCGCGCTTCCTGCGGGCGCCGACGGGCGTGCGGGACGGGCGCCAGTGCGCGGCGGCCTGCTGCGCGGAGCCGCGCTGCTCGCTGGCGGTGCTGAGGCTGCCCGGGGCCCCAGCCGCCGCGCTCGGCTGCTACCTCTTCGACTGCACTGCCCGCGGCCGCAGCGTCTGCACCTTCGCCCCGCACCGCGGCTACACCAGCTACAGCCTCCGCCGCCCCGCGCCGGGCGGCCTGAAGCACTCGGACCCGGACGCCTCCGCCCCGGGCTTGCCGCCGCTGGGTAAGCGTGCCGGGCCACCCCGCTGGGCAGATGTCGGTGCTCAGGGGCAAGGAGGGACCCCCAGGTATTCCCAGATGTGCCAGCCGCGGGCACCTGGAGGAGCGCTGCTGGCTCAGTCTCGGGGGAGGGGGCTGAGAATCCCCGGGAGGCTGGCAGAAGCGCGCTCGAGGAATATTTGGAATATATATATATACACATATTCTGGAATATTTGGGGGGCTGGGGTTGGGGGATGAGGGAGAGGTTGGCCCGAGATGATTCACGGATTTATCACTTAAAGGAGGAGGAAAGTTGGAACAAATAAATAAAAGTTTATGCTAGCCTCGGGGGTGTTTATAAGGCACGATTCCTTCAAGTGATTGCCAGCCCAAGATTCAGTTAGAAGCGGAATTGCCCCTGGCACCCACCCCGGCTCCGCGCGTGGCCCCCGCGGCCTATGGTGCCACCTGCGGTTGCTTCCGTCAAACAAAAGTGGGAAGGAAACGAGTCAGGGGGTTCTGAAGCTGCGTCCAACTGGTTCCAGTGGACAGACCCCTTGCCATGTAGACTGCAAAGAAGAGACTTCATTTGAGTTGAAAATAAGAAAGTTTAAGTTATCTCTTTTAGAAAAAGAGCTGAAAGTGATGCTTTTAGTACGGTGGTGGTTTTATTTTCTGAAAGAGTTCTGATGAGAATCAAGGCACATACACAAGGCCATAAAAAATATTCATTCCTCTGGAATATTTTTTAGGAAACTGATCCATGTTAAAGAAAAAGCATGAACAAAACTCATGTCCATTGTGGCATTATTTAAAATGATGAAAATACTAGCAGCACGGTAAACATCCAGTGATAGTGGGGGTTAGCAATTGCAATGGCAGTTGTGATGTCTGTGTAGTAACATGGTCAATGCCAAGATACATGAATAAATATCAAATGGAATATAGTAATAAGTCAAATTGAGGATATAAAATTTTATTTTCTGCATTTGGAGTTCATTCATAGTGCCTCACAGCATAGTGGTAAGGGCAGAGCCTTTGAGTTAGGAAGTTCCAGGCTGAAGTCTGAGCTGGCACATTGGCCACTTGTGTCATCTTAGTCAAATGACTTGGCCTCTGTGAACCTCATCTACTTATCTGTGTGTTGCAGAGATCACCTCCCTCAGAGACTGATGAAAGTAAATTCTCTTAGCATAGTGCCTGGCACAAAGAAATCACCCAATAAATGGCAGCTATCATCATCATCCCCTTCACCACCACCATCATCATCATCATCATCATGCGATAGACAAGAGGGTACATGCCAGAAGTGATGGTAATCATCTTAGGGTTGTGGATAATTTTTTTCTGAAGTATTGCAATTAAAACACAGTGGGTTTTGACTGTATGTCTAAAGTCTTCCCTTAGTCTAGCCCCCCTCCCCTATTCTGACTTCAGGGGTCCCCATGCAGCATAGGTGCAGGTTGTAGAACCTCTTCCTGATCCTTAAGCTTCTGTCCACCTGGGAGATGCAGAAATAGAGACCCGGGTGCTGGATCTCTGCTCAGAGGCAAAGGCAGAAGTTTCTTCCTAGGCATGGAGGGGTGTGCTGGTTTGAATGTATTATGTCCCCCATAAAAAGCCATATTCTTTGATGCAGTCTTGTGGAGCAGATGTTTTGGTGCTGATTAGATTTGCATGGAAATATGCCCCACCCAACTGTAGGTAATAACTGATGAGATATTTCCATGGAGGCATGGCCTCACCCATTCAGGGTGGGCCTTGATCAGTGGAGCCATATAAATGAACTGACGGGCAAAGGGAACTCAGTGCAGCTGTGAGTGACATTTTGAAGAGGAGCTACAGCCAAGAGGGACACTTTGAAGAAAGCACAGGAGCTGCAGATGAGAGACAGTTTGAAAATGGCCGTCGAAAGCAGACTCTTCCTCTGGAGAAGCTGAGAGAGGACAAATATTCCAAGTGCAACTAAGAGTGATGTTTTTGAGGAACTGCAGCCTAGAGAGGAACGTTCTGGGAGAAAGCTGTTTTGAAACCAGAACTTTGGAGCAGATGCCAGCCACGTGCCTTCCCAGCTAACAGGTTTTCTGGACGCCATTGGCCATCCTCCAGTGAAGGTACCCGATTGTTGATGGACACTTGATGGCCTTAAGACTGTAACTGTGTAACCAAATAAACCCCCTTTTATAAAAGCCATTCCATCTCTGGTGTTTTGCATTTCAGCAGCATTAGCGAACTAGAACAAGGGGGTTGTCTAATTGGCTTATTTGACGTCAGAGTGACTCATCCTCACTGCTTTAAATTACTGCAGATGAGACAATAGAACACTGCTGCCTTTAGCAATAGCATGTCTTCCTGCCAGTGTGCTTCTTCCTCCTTATGTACTTAAAGTCAGCTCCCTGTTCAGAAAAGCCAGAGCCCCTCACCTAAATCGCCTGT
This sequence comes from Bradypus variegatus, assembly GCA_004027775.1. Taxonomy (NCBI): domain Eukaryota; kingdom Metazoa; phylum Chordata; class Mammalia; order Pilosa; family Bradypodidae; genus Bradypus; species Bradypus variegatus. The sequence continues at coordinate 9,741 of PVKY010011754.1, forward strand.
TGCTGTGGGTGGAGAGGACCAGCAAGGAGAAGATGGTTCCGGAGGGCTTGTGAAAGGGCTTATTTCAGCAGGGAAACAGCCCAATCAGGTCAGCATTCTGGAAGAGGCTTTCGAGCTAGAGTTTCAAGTATGACAACTTAGTTGCCTGATGTGCAAGTGTAGCTGCCTCCACAACCTCTTGGGAGTCCTGGGCTGGCCTTGGCCATTAGCGTAGGTGGGAGCCAGGGCGGTGGTGGAAGCCCTGCCGGGGACAGTGCTGGGCTCACAGGGGAAGGAGGACAGGGTCAGCCATGCGGTGGGGTGGGGTGGGGTGGGGGCGTTCAGGAGGGACACATCTAGGCCAGCATTTGGGTGAGAGCCTTGGCACTTAGAGAGGGGAAGCAGAGGTCAAAAAGGATGTATAATCAACCTGTAGAATTTTTTTCCAGTTATATTATTAATTTAACCTATGTGTGCATTTGTGTAAATTTACACTAAGAAGACATTTAAATCAATTAAAATATTCACAGCTGTACTTTTAGACAGGTTTCTACATGCTGCTTGTCCAAGATCACTCACCACCAAATCAGCTGTCAGTCAGAAAAGTATTAATATTTAAGGGAACATGATTAGCCTTAAATTATTTAGTTCCTTCTAGATCAAAGATAAATGCTTACTTTTGTTTTGTTCTTATAGGCCACCTTCACAGAAACTCAATGTGCCTGCTTTTGTTATAAAATTTAATTATTAGAAGCCATGAACCACTTATGGCTGAAAAAAATGGATTCTGGAGAATTACTCTGTAACTGTGGTCTTTAGTTTGTATGGCTCTGAGAACTTGCCTTCACCTTCCAAAATCAACTCATTTCCCATTCATTGAACACTTTATATCCCTTCTATTTGAAAAACTTTAGGATAAGAAAAACAAAATCTATATTGGAGATGAATTTGGTGTTTTTCGGGTTGGTTTCAAGAACCCTTTTAAAAATATATATAAATTCATTAAATAGAACTTTGCACTTAAACCGCTCATAAATTAAGAGTTCACCCTAAAGAATAAAATTCCATATTCACACGTTGGCGGGCTGGTCCTTGGACTTGCACCCACAATTGGCACTAGCTGCCTCTGATAGGCACTCCGCTGCCTCCTGCGTGTGTGTTACAGCCAAATTCCACGTTCCTAACGTATGAGGATTTTATTGTTTATGACATGAAGACAACACAGCAAAAGTCAATAGGAAATAACTTCCAGTTCATATGCATTCTCTTAGCAGTTCTCTGCTAGACCACATCTGCCCTAGCAAACAGGATACCTCTCTGAGAAAAATTAGGAAAAAATCAGGAATCGTCTCTCTTAGGATTACTTTATTTTTTCTCTTAGAAAATGATGAGCCTCCACTTAGCCAAGCTGGGCGGGATGTGGTTGTGCACCTGCCCGCAGACGGGATGATCCTGGACGGCCACACAAGCTCAGATGACCACGCCATCGTCCAGTATGAGTGGACGCTGCTGCAGGGCGACCCCTCCGTGGGCATGGAGGTAACACACACTTCTTATCACTGCTGGGATAAGAAGCTGGGCTCAGTGAGAGGCTCCTAGTGGTTGTCCTTCCACTGTGTTCCCAAACCACCCTCATGCTAGCAGAGGAGGTATAAGATGGAGAAAGTCTAAGTGTCCCAGAAATGGTTTGTTGTTGCATTTATTGTTTTTAGATCAAGAGCAATTTGAGTGCAGTATAGGAGAGCCACTGGAAAGAGGACTTAACTGAGGGGTCAGTGTTCTGGAGGGCATAGAGGCAAAGGGGTCAAGGACTAGGTGGGGTTGGCCTGGGGCAGAGCGAGGAACAGCTCACACCCCACAACCACATGGCTGGAGGAAGGAGGTGGTGTGGGTGCAGGTGTAGCCATAATTAAGGTTCTCATTTTCTCCTCCAAGTTGACAAGGTCTCCTGCCAGAGGGAGGGACTAGATGTAGGGTGTGGAACTTGGAGAGGAGGCCCAGGTTGGCACAGCTTCCACTAAAGACAAATAGAAGGATGGCCAGGCAAGGCGCTCTCAGCCCACATAAACCTGGTTTCCTGGATTCCAGGCCGGGCTGAGCTGCCCAGATGGGGTGGGCTTTAGTCTTCAGCAGCCGCGGACCC
>PVKY010011755.1:0-11866 GCA_004027775.1 Bradypus variegatus
CCTTTCTTTTCTCTCATGTCCCCGCTGGCACAAACTTGTCACTTCTCGTGTTCCCTGTCTCAGATAATGACACCAGATACTCCCAGTCACTTGAGGTAGAGACCTTGGAGTGATCTTTGCCACATTCCTCGTTATCAACCCCCACATCTAAACTGCATCCGCAGGGACCCTCTTTTGTCCTCTCCTTGCAATGACCTTCAAGACCACACATGATGTGACCCTCTGTCATTACTTCTCCCACCTCACCACTCTCCCTTAGCTCACTCTGCTCCCAGCTCACGCTGACCTCTTTGTGGTTCTTTGAACAGTCCAGGTACAATCCTGCCCCAGGGCCTTTACATTTGCTGTCCCTTTGCCTGGAACACTTTGCTTGAGCTCTATCCCTCACCCTCTTCCCATCTTTGCTCAAATATCCTTGCACAACCTTCCCCGATCACCTTAAACTCTAAGCACCTGCAAGCTGTCTCTCCTTAACTCCTTCCACTGCTTTATTTTTCTCCAAAGCTGTCTAACAGGCAATATAACCTACTTATTCTTTTTGTTTATTGTGTTCTCCTCCCCTACCCCTGCAATCCCACACAGTAAAATGTGTGCACCATGAGGCCAGGAATTTTTATCTTTATTGCTCACAACAGTGGCTGGCACATAGTAAACACTCAGTGTATATGTGTTTACTTGATTAATTAATGAATCAATCTCTTCCCATGCTTGTCTTCTCACTGCAGTGCTACGTCATGGTATATACTCCTGATCCATGTGGAAAAATTAAATGTTTGGCCCTTGAGAACTGTCATCTGGAATGACATGAGCTTTTTCTAACAAGCTCTGTATCTGAGCCCTTCTGGGCCATCGAGAGCTTCGACTGTTCAGAGTGGCAGTGTTCTCAGCTACCTCAAACCCTTCTCTGTCCCTGTCACATAAGGCAGTATCCTGTACCTTCTAGAATGAATCAGAGTCCCATCTGGTTCCTCCAAGAATTTGGCGGGAGCCAATTCCTTCAAGACTCCATGACCTTTTTCCTTTCCTTTAATTTTCTTCTCCCACTGGAGCCATTACCCTTCCTGTTTTCTAATAAGTAAATATCACTTTAGGATGATCCATTTCTGTTTAAAAGCCATCTTCTATTCTGCTTTTATTTTTTTATTTATCTATTTTTAATGAAATTTTATTGTGATATAGTCACACACCATACAAACCATCCAAAGTGCACAATCACTGTCTTACAGTATCTGTGTTTTTATTTTTAAAAGCATTTTCCCATTATAAAATCAACAGATGTGCATTTCATAAAAATTTTTTAAAATACAGGAAAAATATCACCCAAAGAAAATCATGATTCACATTTTGCCATGTTTCTTTCTATGCATAATTTCCACATTAATATTTATTTCCTGCTTTTCTCAATGAAGATTACAATGTAAAATATTTCAGCATTAATACAAAACTCTTCATATACATAATTCTTAACAACGATGTAATCTAATTTAGGTAACTTGATTTTTCTTTTTTTACAATTCTCCAACATTTGGTTACATATTTCCAACTCCTTGCATTAAATTTAAATTGAGATTAAATTAATTGTGTATATGGCTTTCATGACTTTTGGATTATTGTCCTGGTCTGGGATTCCTGAAGAAGAATTAATGGATCAAAGAGTAAGAATAATTATAAAGCTCTTGTTATCTGCAGCCTAACTTATTTGCAAAGGTGTTTTCCTTAAGTTCTCTAGGATGCAAGGTGTCCCTCCATTACCTTGGTCGATGGGTAGTTTGTGGGAATTGTCATTATGGAAATATTCAGGGCAAGAATCCACACCATGAAGCCATGCCACGTAGGAGCTCCATGGGGTGGAGGACTAGCTGAGCTGCACAGGCTGTCACCGAGGAGTCATTCAGGATGCCGGGGAGCTCTGGGGACCCTCCACCATGTCACTCATCAGAAGTCACAGCACAAGAATCTCTGCCCCTGGGATGTGCCATTGATTCGGGTCTCATTCCTCTTCTGCTTCCATTACCCACTAATCTTCCTTCCATAGTGTCAGTTAGGTTTCCCCCGGAAGCAATCAGATTGGCTTGGCTGATCATCACCATCCCTACAGAGGCTGACTTTTCCATTCAGGCTACCTCATTGATCACTTGGACAGGTTATATTGGGCTGCACTTGGTTAAGGTGCCTACATCTGTCTCAATCTTCTGTGTCCAAAAGGTGGGGACAGGGGTTGCAGAACACAGGCCCCTGTGTTGAGCTTATGGTATTCTGCTTATCATTATTCAATATATTTAACCACCAGGTTGGCACAGGTGCTGGCCAGTCAGCCCCAGTCCGTGTGCCGTTGTGGCCTGTCCCTGCCAGATTCCAGCCCGGGCCGGGGGCCCAGCAGGCAGGGCGATAGGTCCGTCCAGTACCAGTTTACACGCCCATCAGAGAGGAGGGGGAATGCCGCAGGTCTGCTCAGGACAAGGCCACACCGGCTTACTTTTTAAATTTTTGCCAATTTCACAGGCAAAAATGGTATCTGGTGGTTGGTAGGTCCATTTCTTTTCTATCAGTAATGTTCACTCATTCCTTCACCCCAGGCTTAACTGAAGGACCTCCAGGAGCCAGGCACCCTGCAAAGCGCTGGACATAGCCAGTGAGCAAGATGGCGTCTGCCGTGGCGGAGTCCGCGGGAGAGGCAGGCCCCGCCCACTTCTCACCCAGGGCATTAGAACCACTCCTGTACTGAGAACCTTGGAGGAACTGTACAGGTGCTTGTGAATCGGTAACAGGGGGTGCTGATGTGGCCTGGGAAGCCTCCCTGAGAAAGGGGATCTAAAGGCTGAGTAGGAGTTGGCCAGGCCTCTGGAGGTGGGGCTGGGGGAGGATGGGTGGCACCCTGGGGGAGGGTACACCAGTGTTTAGAGGCCTTGAAATGGGCAGGAGCCTGAGAGGATGCTGATCTGTACACTGTAAGCAATGGGAGATCAGTGACAGAGTTTAAGGGTGTGTGTGTGTGTTTGCATTTGAGTTTATTAGTCATTTTTAAAAAATAGTGGTAAGTATATGTCACACAAATTTCCCATTTTAGCCACTCTTAAGGGTACATTTCAGGGGCATTAATTACATTCATAATGTGTTACCATCTCCACCAACCACCACCAAGACTTTTTCATGACCTCAAACAGAAACTGTACCTATTAAGCAAAAAACTCCCCAATTAGATAAATCTTTTAAAAATGACCCTTCTGTGAGGTGACAGTTGTATGTTCTTGTGAGAATAATTTACAGTGCTAATGGTGTGTGAATATGGTGGAAAGTTTAGAGTCATGTGTGTCACCAGAAGGAAAGCTGGACATTAAAACATGGGAATGTATAACAGTGAATCTAGTGGTGGACAATATTCATGATTAACTGTACAAGTATAAAAAAGTTCCTTCATGAACTAGAGCAAATGGATGACACTATTATAAGGAGTTAATAATGGAGGGGTATATGGGGAAAAATGTATACCTATTGCAAATTATGGACTATAGTTAACAGTAATATTTTAATACTCTTTCATCAACAGTAACAAATGTACCACACCAATAATATGGGTCAATAATCGGGGTGGGGGCATAAGGACTACGGGAGGATTTGGATTTTCTTTTTTATTTTTATTTCTTTTCTGGAGTAATGAAAATGTTCTAAATTTGATCATGGCAATATATGCACAACTATGTGATGATACTGTGAGCCAGTGATTGTATACTTCAGATGGTTTCTAGGGTGGGAAAATATATCTCAATAAAATTATATTGAGAAAAGACTCCTCTTTGTAGGGAATTCAGTGAAGGAGAGCTGTGGGGAGAGCAGGGAAGCCACGTAGGGGGCTTTTAGTCTAGTCTTAGTGAGAGAAAATGGTGACTTGGACTCGGGTGATGATGGTGACAATAGAGAAGATATTTAGGAGGTAAAACTGACATCTTTTAATGTATTGGATTAGGGGGTGTATCAGAGAACAAAGTTAATGATGACATTAAGTTTAATATTTTTAAATATATATTTTTTATTTTCTTAACTTTATGTGCATTGTTCATTATTGGGTATTTTAAGATTTTCCTTTTTATTTTTTATTTATTTTTTAATGAATGGGATGGTAAAGATAATAAATCCCAGAATTTGTTTGCCTTTCTTTCTCTGGATATGCAGAAATCAAGATTTTTTCATATAGCTAAATATTTTCATTGGAGTTATTCAGCTTTTCTTCGGCCCTTATATTAAATTCACTCAAGTTATTTTCAGAGTTCTTTGATTGAAGGCTGATTATATTAATAGTGCTGAAATGATAGGTATGAATTTAAGATTGATGGGTAATGAGCAAGTAAATTATCATTTCACAAGATGTTAAAGGTCTCTAGAAGTTTCCATCCCCCGATAGGGGATGTGGCCAATGGGGTGTGGCCCATTGCATACAAGGCAGGTGGCCAAAACAAAGGCCAATACAGTATTATAAAATCTAACTTTTGAATAGTGAATATACTTTTACTGTATGAAGATACAAAGTGAACAATCTCATTCCCATCTCTGTATCCATCCCACTTAATGCTCCCTTCCTAATATATATATCACTTATATTCATTTCCAGATTTATCCAAAAATAAATATCAATACAAGTTCACATTCTTCCCTGCTTATTTTTTTAAATAAAAGGTAGCATGCTGTATACTTTGTTCTGCATCTTGGCTTGCCAGGGAACAATGTATCTTGTAGCTCTTTCCATACCAGAATACAGAGTGCATCCTCATGTTTTACAGCTGTGTAGTATTCTGTGATGAGGATGTACCATAATCTATTTAATCAGGTGTCTACTAATCTGCTATTACAAACAACATTACAGTGAATAACCTTTTGCACACATCCTTTTACACCTGTGTGAGAACAACTCTGAGATTTCTACTGCATTGATTAATTACAAAAACTGATCCAGATTTTATGGAGCCTGAAGATTATAATTTTGTGAACCATCACTAAGAAAAAGGATACAAAATTATCAAATCCAAATTAGCTACAAAATGAATATTTATGTAGAATATTAAAGGAAATCACAATGAATTAAAAATTTTATAAAGCTAACACATACCAATATCACAGAATACTAAAAAAAATAATGTTTTTATTAATTGCTTAATACACCTCTATGATACTTTTTTTGTTTGCATACTATTTGAATACCTTTTCATAGGATCACAATTTTATGGTATCATTTTATACAGAGAAAGCAGAATGATAATAGTCTTTCCTTTAGCATGCTTGATTGAAAATCATTTTTTTTTATAACTGACAGTTGGGACACATAAATCATGCAATTTTACTTGTAGTATTGTTCTAGGTGTGTGGGTTCAACCTAGGAATTCTGATAAATTCTATTTCATGTGATTCTCGCTTTAAAAATTTGTTGGTGCATTTATAATTGCTGCATCATCAAGAATATTCTAGACAGGTGAGAACATAGACACTGACTAGGTGTCTGTAAGAACTAAACAGTCTGCTTATAATTTTGCATGTCTAATGAACTAAAATGATTTTCATAGACTGGCTTCTGACTCCACACATTTCAAACATTCTTTCTTTTCTACTAACTCCATAATTCTGGTGCCAGGCAGTGTAAGACAGGTTCATATTTCAATATGTTCTCTGGTCCTGCACCTTGCAGTCACACGACCTGGCACAGCGGTTCGTAAGAGTATGTCTGGAAACCATTCTTACACCTAGACACCTAGCAATAACTTGGCTGTCCATGGAAATGGCTGTGTCCCACACAAATACGTCCTCCTGAGCCCAAATTAAATGTATCTCCAGCCCAACCTCCCATTAGCCTGATCCCAAAAGTTCCTGAAGCATTCCAATGCCACATTTCAGAGGGGAAAGCGTGATGAAGGGGAAAACTGAGTGGAAAAAGAGCAGTGGTTTTAACTAATCCTGATTAAAACATCTTATTTTGCAAAAGTAACAAAAAACACATATTACATTCAAAAATTATTGGGGATTTTGCGTTGGCTGGAGCTGAAAGAACAGGAAGGCGGCGTCGGCGGGGTGACACGATTCCTTCCGGCGGAGTGACACGGCTTCCTTCCGGCGGAAGCCGGTGGCCGGGTGGCAGCAGTAGCGCCACTCGGACTCACGCTGCGTCCGTTTTTCAGTCCGCGACGTTGCCGCGAAAGCGAGGGAGCAGCGGCCGCCCAGAAGCAAGTGGCCGAGCCTGGTAACCCTGAAAACCGGCTCACAAACTGCGGCCTGGCCAAAAGAAACCTGATTGAGAGGTGGCGATCAGGTTCTTCTCGGTCGATTTTGGACCCCGTAACGCCTAGAAAGAGCCTCTGTTTTCCGTTTCCTGCCGCCCTTCTCCGCAGCCTTGCTTCGTGGACGGGGCCCCGGAGGCCCTTGTCCTCCCAGAGGTGTTGGGCCTCGGCCTCAGCCCTCCAGTTTCATCTCTCAGCATGGTGAACAGCAGCGGCTGCAAGGCCGAATTCATTGTAGGGGAGAAATACAAACTGGTACGGAAGATCGGGTGCAGCTGCTTCCGGGACATTTATCTGGCGATCGACATCACCAACTGCGAGGAAGTGGCAGTGAAACCAGAATCTCAGGAGGCCAGGCATCCCCAGTTGCTGTATGAGAGCAAACTCTGTAAGAGTCTTCAAGGTGGGGTTGGCATCCCCCACATACAGTGGTCTGGTCAGGAAAAAGACGACAATGCGCTAGTCATGGATCTTCTTGGACCCAGCCTGGAAGACTTCAATTTCTGCTCAAGAAGGTTAGCCATGAAAACTGTACTTATGTTAGCTGACCAGATGATCAGTATAATTGAATATGTGCATACAAAGAATTTTATACACAGAGACATTAAACCAGATAACTTCCTAATGGGTATTGGGCGTCACTGTAATAAATTATTCCTTATTGACTTTGGTTTGGCCAAAAAGTACAGAGACAGCAGGACAAGGCAACACATACCCTGCGGAGAAGATAAAGTCTCACTGGCACTGCCAGATATGCTATCATCAATGCACATCCTGGTATTGAACAGAGTCGCCGAGATGACATGGAATCATTAGGGTATGTTTTCATTTATTTTAATAGAACCAGCCTGCCATGGCTAGGACTAAAGGCTGCAAAAAAGAAACAAAAGTATGAAAAGATTAGTGAAAAGAAGATGTCCACTCCTGTTGAAGTTTTATGTAAAGGGTTTCCTGCAGAATTTTCTAGGTACTTAAACTATTGTTGTGGGCTGCATTTTGAGGACGCCCCGGATTACGTGTATCTGAGGCAGCTATTCCGCGTTCTTTTCAGGACCCCGTATCACCAATATGACTACACATTTGATTGGATGACGTTAAAGAAGAAAGCAGCACACAGCAGGCAGCTTCTTCCAATGGGCAGGGTTTCTAAGCATGAATGACTGACAGAAGAAGCAGAGCAGATGTTCGGAGCAGCATTTGTTTCTCCCCAAATCTAGAAATTTTGGTTCATATGTACACTAGCGAGTGGTTATGGACAACCATTTACTTGGTGTAATGAACTTAATTCAGTATAAACTGGCTCTGGGCTATATCTGTGCTATATCCTGAGTTGTAGCCACTGTAATTGGGAATATTAACTGCGATAGTGAAACATGGTGAAAAAAAAAATATCGGGGCCCCTCCTAAGGCCTCCAAAGGACCAAAACTGCAAGTGAAGGACCCTGAAGCACATGCTTTGTTAGTTTCCTAGTAAATCTGCCTTTGGCTGCTGTATGTATTTGTCATTTTGATGAATATTGTCAATTTGCCCTCCATAGGGCAATTTATCCTCCCACTATAATGCATGAAGGCTTCTCCAGGTCTTGTTGCAATGTGCTATCAAAGTTTTAGATTTCTGTGAATTCAATGGGCGTGGGGACATCTTAGTATAGCTGTATTTTGCTTTTCTCTAATTATGAGTTAAGTTGAGCATCTTAAGTTTAAGGATCATATGTGTTTCTTTTTCTCTCAGTTCTCAATTTATTTTCTTTGCTCATTTTTCTCTAGGGTGTTTGTTCCTTTTCTTATTGATTACTACGAACTCTCTAAATATTGGTAGATTAGCTTTTTTTCTTGAAATTAGTTGCAAACATTTTCCCACTGTTTATCTTTTTTTAAATTGTGTATATGTTTTGTTGTTTGTTTTTACCAGACTGAAGACTTTTATTATTATGTGAACTTTATCACTCCTTTATCACTGTTCCTTTATGGCTTCTGGATTTTGAGTCATAGTAGAAAGGTCTTCTTCCCTTTAAGATTTAAAGAAATTCTCTGTTTTACTCTAGTAGATTGATGATTTCATGTTTTCATGTTTGAACCTTGGATCCATTTGCTGTGGAAAAATTCTTTTTTTGGGGGGAACACTTCTCAAGGAATTGCCTCAAAAAAGGAAGGAAGGGAAGAAGGAGGGAACGTAAGAAGGAAGGGCAAGAAAAGGAGGAAAGAAGACTAAGGTAGAACCAAGATTTTCTCCATCCAAAGTACTTTTCTTTATTCTAATACTGTAGTTGGCATAGGGATTTTATTTTGGGAACACATTTTGAGATCTAAATACAATTTCATTAGCATGTGTGAGTGTGTGTTTAGTTATAACAGCTTATGAATCTTTGACTCTGCACATATAGTGTGTGAGCTTTTTGTTCCAGGTTTTCCCTCTTTAAAGTCCCACATTACAGAAGCTGGCATTTACTCTTTGTTTCTTAATTCAATTTTATTGAGACATATTCACATACCATACATCCTATGCAGTCCTACAAAGCATACAATCAGTTGTTCACAGTACCATTATATAGTTGAGTGTTCATCACCAAAATTAATTTTTGAACACTTTCATTACCACACACACAAAAGAATAAAAATTAAAGTGAAAAAGAACAAAGTAGAAAAGAACACGGGGTGCCTTTTTTCTTTTTCTTTTTCCCCCATTCTTCTACTCATCCATCCATACACTGGACAAAGGGGAGTGTGATCCACATGGCTTTCCCAATCCCATTGTCACCCCTCATAAGCTACATTTTTATATAATCATCTTCAAGATTCAAGGCTACTGGGTTGTAGTTTGTTAGTTTCAGGTATTTACTGCTAGCTATTTCAATTCATTAGAACCTAAAAAGGGTTACCTATATTGTATGTAAGAGTGCCCACCAGAGTGACCTCTCGGCTCCTTTTGGAATCTCTCTGCCACTGAAGCTTATTTCATTTCATTTCACATCCGCCTTTTGGTCAAGAAGATGTTCTCCATCCCATGATGCTGGGTCTAGATTCCTCCCTGGGAGTCATATTCCACATTGGCAGGGAGATTTACACCTTGGGTGTCCAATCCCACATGGGGGGGGAGGGCAGTGATTTCATCTGCCAAGTTGGTTTAGCTAGAGAGAGAGGGCCACATCTAAGCAACAGAGGCATTCGGGAGGAGGCTCTTAGGCACGATTAGAGGCAGGCCTAGCCTCTCCTTTGCAGCAACAGTCTTGCCAAGGGCAAGTCCCATGGTAGAGGGCTCAGCCCATCAAACCACCAGTCCCCTATGTCTGTGAGCACATCAGCAACCATTGAGGTGGGGAAGCCCAGCACCCCTGCATTCTCCGCCAGCTCCTCAGTGGCGCTCTGCATATTTTTTTCATTGTTTTGATTTTATTTTAATTAACTTTTTTTTTAAAAATTGACTATTAACTATATCAAAAAAATACAGTAAAAAAACATTTCAAACAAACCATAACAAGAGAGTAAGAAAAAGACAACTAACCTAAAATAACTACTTTATTTCCAACATGTTCCTACTCTACCCCAAGAAAATAACCTAATATAACAACATTTCTGTGAACTTGTTCCTACCATACCACCAGAAATTAACAAACCATAGTCATTCCTGGGCATTCCCAGAATGTTAAATTTACCACGATAGCTTATCTGTTCTTATTGGGTTATTGTTCCCCCTTCATTAATTTCTCTTTATTGCTAGTTCCCCTACATTGTACATTATAAACCATTTATTTTACATTTTTCAATGTTCACATTAGTGGTAGCATATATTTCTCTTTTTGTGCCTGGCTTATTTCCCTCGGCATTGTGTCTTCAGGGTTCATCCATGTTGTCATATGTTTCACAACATTGTTCCTTTTTACTGCTGCGTAGTATTCCATTATGTGTATATACCACACTTTATTTATCCACTCATCTGTTGAAGGATATCTGGGTTGTTTCCATCTCTTGCCAATTGTGAATAATGCTGCTACAAACATTGGGGTGCAGATATCTGTTCATGTCACTGCTTTTCAGATCTTCTGGTTACTTACTGAGAAGTGCAATTGCTGGATTGAAACATAACTCTGTATCTAGTTTTCTAAGGAAGTCCCAGGATGACTTCCAGAGTGGCTACCAACAATGAATAAGAGTTCTAATTTCTCCACATCCCCTCCAGAATTTGTAGTTTCCTGTTTGTTTAATGGCAGCCATTCTAATTGGTGTGAGATGGTATCTTGTCTTGATTTGCATCTCTCTAATAGCTAATGAGGCTGAACATTTTTTCATGTGTCTCTTGGCCATTTGTATTTCCTCTTCAGAGAACTGTCTTTTCATATCTTTCGCCCATTTTATAATTGGGCTGTCTGTACTATCGTCATTGAGTTGTAGGATTTCTCTATATATGCAAGATAATCAATCTTTTGTCAGATACATGGTTTCCGAAAATTTTTCCCATTGAGTTGGCTGTCTCTTCACTTTTTTGACAAATTCCTTTGAGGTACATAAACCTCTAAGCTTGAGGAGTTCCCATTTATCTATTTTTTCTTTTGTTGCTTGTGCTTTGGGTGTAAGGTCTAGGAGGTGGCCACTTAATACAAGGTCTTGAAGATGTTTCCCTACATTATCTTCTAGGAGTTTTATAGTATTGTCATTATATTGAGGTCTTTGATCCACTTTGAGTTAATTTTTGTGTAGGTATGAGGTAGGGGTCCTCTTTCATTCTTTTGGATGTGGATATCCAACTCTCCCACCCCCATTTGTTGAAAACTGTTATGTTCTAGTTCAATGGCTTTGGGGGTCTTATCAAAGATCAATTGGCCATAGATTTGGTGGTCTAACTCCAAATTCTGTATTCGATTCCACTGATCGGTATGTATCTTTGTGCCAGTACCATGCTGTTTTGACAACTGTGGCTTTATAGTAAGCTTCACAGTTAGGGATTGTAAGTCCTCCCACTTCATTTTTCTTTTTTAGAGTGTTTTTAGCAATTCAAGGCATCTTCCCTTTCCAAATAAATTTTATAACTAGCCTTTCCAAGTCTGCAAAGTAGGTTGTTGGAATTTTGATTGGGATTGCATTGCATCTGTAGATGAGTTTGGGTAGAATTGACATCTTAATGACATTTAGCCTTCCTATCCATGAACATGGAATATTTTTCCATATTTAAAGTCCTCTTCTAGTTCTTTTAGTAGAGTTATGTAATTTTCTTTGTATAGGTCTTTTACATCTTTGGTTAAGTGTATTCCTAGGTACTTGATTTTTTAGTTTCTATTGAGAATGGTATGTTTTTCTTGAGTGTCTCTTCACTTCATTCATTTCTAGCATGTAGAAACATTACTGACTTATGTGCATTAATCTTGTATCCCACTACTTTGCTAAAGTTGTTTATTAGCTCTAGTAGCTGTATTGTCAATTTCTCAGGGTTTTCCAGATATAAGATCATATAATCTGCAAATAATGACAGTTTTACTTCTTCCTTTCCAATTTGGATGCCTTTTATTTCTTTGTCTTGCTAGATTGCCCTGGCTAGGACTTCCAGCACAATGTTGAATAACAGTGGTGACAGTGGGCATCCTTGTCTCATTCCTGATCTTAGAGGGAAGGCT
>PVKY010011756.1:0-11864 GCA_004027775.1 Bradypus variegatus
AGCTACCATCAAGTTGGCCTCCAAGATAAATTGTCCTAAACTTCCCACTTTCCAGTTTCTCCTGAACCACCACAGTACTAGCTGTATTGCCTGGTGCAAGCAGAATCTAAGGAGTGGCTGTCTTTAAAATCTGGGTCCCTGATAGTAGGTAAAAGACTACCTGTATTGTTCTCACTGATTTATCTGATTGCCATATAAGCCCTGTTAATACTGTTTATACTTACGTAGGCTTGAGCTGTGGGAAGGCACGGTGATAAACCTTAGCTGCCAGGGCCATTCTCCCTCTTATCCTTATGAGCCTGGATTGTGTGTAAGCTAACACAGCATTATACTCATTATATCTGGGGAAAATTACAAATAACAACTAAGAGATAGAAACTGTTAGGAAAATTCAATTAATAACATAAATCTACCGCAGGAAAGAAAATCTTAAAAAAAAAAAAGACATTGCTTTCTGAGAAACTGTCAAAGATAAATAGATTCCATTTCTATTTCCTATAGCAATACTTCTATAGAAGAAAAAAGAAACCCCTGGGGCAGAAAACTTGAACTTTTGATCATTTGATTATAAATTATGGAGTACCTATCAAATGAATTTGATTTGCAGTAATCTCGCTGCAACTTACACATGACTTCTAGAAATATAGAAGTACAGGTTTGTGCAGTTTAAATAAGAGCAATTCATTTAGGAGGTGGGGTGTAAGGTGTCTAGGAAATGAGCAAAACTTTCAAGTAGGGTCTCAACTGCATGAATCTAATTAATAGAAACTGCATGTTTTAAGATATCTTTTTGTTTTACAGCATAAATATTAGAAAGAAGCGTGGAGATGCTGACCAGTAATCATCAGTATGATAATATTTTCTTGGAAGCTAGGTAAATTTATTTCTTTCCAAGGCCATGTTGCAGTGTTCTAAATGTCTAAGAATAACCCAAAATAAAGTCAAATGGGCTAGAAACAAGAAACATAAAAGAGTAATAAAATCAATTTCATCTTTTCATTCTTCCAGGTAAGTAGCAAATCCTAACTTCATTAAGTCCTGTATTCTTTTTTTCAAAATCAAAAGGCTACCATTAGCATGTTGGCAAACAAGTAAAAATTACTTTGCTTTTACATAGCCTTACTTAGTGCAAATTCTCACTTATATGTGAATATTCTACCCTGCCTTTTTTTTTTCAGCTTTGCCCTTATAGATACATGAATTTCATTAAAAAAAAGACAACAGTTAAATTTGAATTAAAAAATAATAATAATTTTTAGTATAACTATGTCCCAAATATTGCATGGGTATACTTACACCAAAAAAATATCATCTGTTGTTTATCTAAAATTCTAATTTAACTGTGCATCTTGTATTTTCTCGGACAACACTAAGTGTAGTGAAAATATATTTTAATAAGGGTTGTTTTCTTTTTTTCATGAGACTCTTTAGAATCTTATTTAAACAATAAGAAAACTTCATGCGTATTTGCTCCTCTCCAAGTGAGGAGATACATTCATTTGTGCTTGAAAAAAAAAAAAGAAAGGTTTTAAAGTTTTCCATACTCTAACACAGTTCCCTAGGAAAATGTGGTGCAAAATAAATTGAATCACTAGATTATTTATATTTTATAGTTAATGCATTAACTAAATCATTTTAAAATGCAGAATAAAAAATAGGCATAGGCTACAAAACAGTATTGCTAAAAACAAATTTTTGGTAGTTTGAAGTGAAAATTGAAGTGACCAAAGTTTAAAAACAGTATTGCTAAAAACAAATTTTTGGTAGTTTGAAGTGAAAATTGAAGTGACCAAAGTTCAATCTAATGCTTCCATATATGAAATAAAAATGCAAAACTGAACTGAACTATGAAAGAAACAAAAGCTCTTCATTTTAAGAAACTGTATTTTAAAGGCATATCCCTGAGAAATAACTTCCTTCTTAACTTATTTATTATATAGTCTCAGCATAGGCAAGCTAACCAAAAAAAGCTGATCAATAAAATGTCAGCATTTTCCTAAGCTATAGCCTATGACTGACTGATGGGCAATAAAATTATTGTTGCCTCTATTTCTTCATTTAAAAAAAACTATTCCAATATTGGTCTATTAGTTTGGCAAATGCACCAGAGTAATATAAGACATAAAAAAAAAAAAAAAAACCAGAAAACTATGAGAACTTGATCATTTTTACAACTTTTCTGTAAATCTAAATTTATTCAATGAAAGTTCACTTTAAAAAATGAAGGGAAACAAAAAACATGCCGTGGCTTTCTAAGCATAAAATGATAGAAATAGTTTGAAACCACTTCTAAGACATAAATACCCTATCTCTACAACAGGAATCTATTATACCCCTAATGTAAAACTAAAATTTTCTTTTCAAAACAACAGGTGGAATTTTAAGAACAGAAAACTTCACTGATTTGGATTTTCTTATATACACATATTAAAAATTTCAAATAAACATATTACTAACTTATGTATGCTCATATTTAATAATTATCTCATTACTAAATAAATTATACATGCTTTCTACATATGTAGTTAAACAATATACCATGTTCAATTGCAAAAACATTTTAGAAAGTAGTTTTACTGCTCTCTGATTATTACTATTACAACATTCGATAGTGATAATTCTTTAAAATATGTCAATATTGAGGGCATTGAAAGTAAATATATGTATACCTTACCCAAACTTAACCACTGCAGTTTTAAGCCAAATAGTTATTTGTAGGGGAAACAGCAAAACTTAATTTGCCTGATAGTTCAAAGGCTACTTCTTAAAGTTTGAGGAAAATATAATTTACTGTTATCGAAAAAAATTATTTTTCTATTTCCTAAATAGAAACTTCATACATCTATAAACAAAATCTGTCCTAATTCTTTTGAAGAGTGCATTTAACTTGATAACATTTTAAAGCATTACTAAATTCGCATGAATATCTTTTAAATGCATTTCCTCCAGTCACTAGCTTCCCCTCCTTTACAAAGGCCTTTGTTTGTTAAACTGAAAGGGGAAAAGACCTGCTTACTCAAGGAAAAAAAAAAAAGCCAAAGTAAGGGATAGGTATGTAAGAGAGAAATGAAGCATTGATCAGTGTACAAGAATAAGCACAAAACTTCCTGAAATGATGGGAAACCTGATGATACAGTGCCCGCATAATTAGGGGCATTAAATTAGGTGCAAAATTGGGCAGTACAAATCCTTTATTTTCAGTTGAACTAGACAATCACCTGAACTCTGTGGGGAGGAAGGGGAGAGAACATCGACTTTCTTCTATTTTGTGCTTAAAATGGAGTGCCTAAAAAAGTAAGGCTGGAAGGATCGGTTCCCCCAAAGATGTAAAGATAACCCAAGGTGAAGTGTTGAGAGTTTTTGAACATTCACATAGAGTACAGGGTGAAATGAGGATAATGTAAATCTAGTTATTGTTTGGGCCCTTTCAAATTAGTTGCCAAGAGAGGAGTGAAAACTTGATAAGCAGGCTCCAGTTTCTATGTGCTGATTTAGAAATCGTAAAGCTTTATAGTTCAATTCATTTAAAGGAAGAAATGTAAAAGAAAGAAAAGTAAACAAGAAAAGTGCTAAAGGAAACTGGTGTGAATGGTGTATAAAGGAATGTCTTTTAAAAAACAAAACAATAAAGTTCCATTGTGCTTTTAAATGACAAATTTAGTATTCTACTATTTAGGTTAAGAGTCTGATTTCCTTTTGAGTATCAAAATGTCATGACGCATTTACTATATCCAAACTTTTGTTGTTGTTCCTGATCTAACCTGAGAGAAAACTAAATATAAATTAAAATCTCAAAGAATTAAGTCCACGTTTTCTAATAGATACATGGCTATTTTGAGCAAAGCAACAAAAACATTTTTCCTTTTATCCTTTGCATGCAGAAAGTCCATTTCTGAACTGCAAACCAGGCAGGTTCAATACCTAGTGATCAAATCTTATAGCTGTGGCAACTTCAGGTCCCAAGCTTTTTTTCTCAGAAATCAAGCAAAAAGCACTAATTCAGTAGAAGTCAACAGAGGGGCCAAGACCAAGTCCAGGTGGCTCATTTGCCCTCTTACAGGAAAATGTGCCCCAGCTTTCCTCAATTTGTACTTTGTCTTAATAGGAGGAATGCATAAAAGCAAAGTATTTTTTACTCTTCAGATCCTTTAATAAGGATTTTTAAAGTATTTTAAAACCACAAACAGAACTTAAGTGATGGTAACAGACTGCTTTGCATGGGCCAGAAAGATGAGAGCAGGGAACAGACTAGATCATCTGCATCAAGATTTGAAAGACACTTGTGGCTATTCTTGAGAAGCTTCATTTAGCATTGAGCATACCAGGGAAATTCTGTTCCTGGTGACAGCGCAGTGGGAATTCTCACTCCAACAACCCATGAAATGTTACTGCATAATTATTCATTTTCTGATGCCCATGAGAACTTATCAGCAGAGCAAGAAATTTAATTTAAACTCACCCCTCTGTGCTAAAGAATTACTGGGACATAAGATCAAAGCGCGAAGCTCTGTTCTCCAGTGGTTTGCAACACCTAGGCACAATAGGGTGAGAGAACGCAGCATTCCAGCGCTTCCCGGCTTTCCGGACCCCGGAGAGAATGGGGGTGGGGGCTCGCGTCACTGGCTGGTTCGAGGGAGGAGGGTGGTGGCGGCTCCGGAGGCGAACATGCCAATTATACGTTGGAGCTACTGGCGGCTAGATTGCTTCTACAAGCGGCTGCAGGGACTTCTCTTGCGAGGCCTGCATTTCAGACCAGAAAAGGCATCCCTTTTCCTTCCCCGCTGTGGGGATCGGGGTCACTGGCCCGTGGATTTTAACAGGTGGATGTAGCTCGAGTCCATGCCACACAAGCAGTTACAGAGCTTTGAGAATTCCCTGAATTCAAGTCCTCATGAAATGTTTCTACTGCAGCCTCATTCTGGGGTGCCTTAAAAACGCATACAAAAGGTGTGTGCATAACTCAATCGTCGTATAATCCCTGGAATACCTCGAGTTACAAAGTGGAACCCAAGGCTCTGATCCTGCGCCAAGAAGCTTCCAAGACTAGAGGGCCTGAGACCTAGAGGCTCCTGGAAGTCATGCGCGGGGAGGGTGGAAATCAGGGATGACCAGGAGCTGGCAAGTAAGGGCCTTTCAAGGAAGCATGGCGTTTTCGGAGAGGCTGATCTTGCCTCACTGCCCTCCAGATGCCACCAAAATTAATGGAGCCGAGAGAATATTGCTAGCGCTCACCAAATATTCATCTGCCCAAAGGGTCGGGAGAGAAAAGGAGAGAGGAACAATGCCTAGGAAGAGTTGTTGGGTTTTATATACAATGAGGGAAAGAAAAGTTGAGCTCTGTCTACGGATACATTGAGTGTATGTACAGTCATTCAGGCAGCATATTCCCACCCCACCCACCCACGCCCCCATGCCCCACGCCCCACTCCCCCAGGTAGTTAGAGGGTGCCGAAATGTTCTTTGATTCCTGAAATCAAAACTGGCAAAGAGTTCCTAACGCCAGTTAAACTTAATTTTGCTTTCTTTATGATAATAGTGTGAGAAAAGGTGCGTGAGTTTTTCCATTCGAGTTCTAGCAAACTAAAACTAAAATGAAAAGAATCAAACTTCCCAAGTAGAGAGGACACTGCACTTAGTCGAACGCCACGGGGGAGGGAGACGAGTGTTAGTGAACACAAAGTCATTGGCCAAGAAAAGAGCCCAGAGGATGAAGGTGGGCAGGCAGTCGTCAGCAAGGCCAGAGAGAAATCCAAAAAAGTTCGGAAAGAACGCGGACAGTCCTCTCCGCGGCAAGCCGGATAGCACGCCGGAATAAGGTTGGACCGACGTCCAGAGGGCTGCAGGCCTCTAGGTCTCGGCGCTAGAAGAGCTCCGGGTAACGCGTTGTCTGCGGGGGTGCCGAGCTTTGGAGCGCAAGGGAAGGAAAGGGAAGGGAGTTCCGCCCCACTCCCGGCCCCGCCCGACATCCACCGGGAGCGTCTTTGAAAGCAGAGGGTCGAGCGCGAGGGAGGCCCACAGCGGCGATTCCCACGGTGGGTTAGCCCAGGGTCAGAGGTCGGGAGAACCGCAGGCAGGGGTCCGGCCGACGTCGCGGCGCCAGCTCTGCTGTAGAGCGGGCGCGGGGCACAGGGTGGCGCTCGCTGCCCGCACAGCGGGCGGAGGCTGCCGCGGCGCCTTTGTGTGCAGGGGAGCGGCGCTGCTGCCGGCAGCTTTAGGAGGGAAGTGGCGGACGGGACGGAGACCGAGACTCGCAGGGTGACCCTAGACTGCCGCCTCGCAGGCATCGGAAACCTTCCCGGGGGATACCAAGAGGCCTTTCTGAAAGGATCTAATATGTCGAAAAGGGGAAGAGGAAGGCAGGAGGTAATATTTACAGAGTCTGGGAGAGTCTCCCTGAGTCAAAACCACCCCCTGAATTCATGTAAGAAGAGAACGAGGGAAACTTTAGGGAGCTGGAACCTCAGCTAAGGTCCCTGTAAGCGAAGCAGAAAGCTCCTTCCAACTTCCGATCCCCCGCTGCAAGAATTGGTCTCACGAGAAGCAAAGTTGAAGGAGTGGGCTTAAAAGAAGTCCCAGTAGATGGACTTGAAAGATTGGCATTAGAACAACAGTGAAAGCGGCGTCTTTCAGCGGGCGCCTTATTCCTGGTTCTAAGTCACCCCAAACCCTCATCTCAGTCCCTTGAGTTCTTGGAGCCCTAACTGTCGTTAGAAACTAAAGCAAAAGGTATAAGGCTGCTTCCTCGCCGCCAGGAGACTATGCAGAAAATTAAATTAAACACACGCCCAGGGACCAAAGAAATTAGTTGGTGGTTGTTTTTTTTTTCCCTCTGCTACAGCAAATCAACACTTCTGCGCCTACGAAGTGCAGCGAACCTAAAGAGATAGTCACTGACGTGCATCCCCTGAAATCGCAGCGGCTAGAGCCCAGAATAGAAGGAATTACCACCGGCTTTTCTTTAATCCGGAAGCAAGGAATAAATAGGGTGCACGCAAATTCTAGAAGTTATTTCTTTAAAAACAGCAACAATTGTATATCGATCAGTCTTCAAAAGCTGCCACCCAGAACTGACAGCTCTAACTTAAAACTGAGTAAAGCATAACTCGACACTTCAGTCCTTTTGATTCCTTACTTAACACCATACTCTTTAAAACTAATAAAAGAATTGATCTCTGTGACGTTACAAAAAGAAGGAAGGAAGGAAGGAAGGAAGGAAGGAAGGAAGGAAGGAAGGAAGGAAGGAGGGAAGGAAAGAAAAGAAAGAAGCAGACAACTGTAGAAACCATAATTAAAAAAAAAAAAGACAGACATTGATAATGATAACACCAGGGGATTTTCTTAGGGAGATAATACTGGAGGATTTTCTTAGGGATGTAAGAAAAAATAATGATGACTATTTGGGCAGAAGAAGAAAAAATCAGAAAATTTAAAACTCTGTTTATTCAAAATTTCTGTATCAAATCAACCCCCCCACCCTTGATTCTATCTGCATGAAAAATTGAGTAAAATGTTTCATTATGTTTTTCTTTATCAATTTAGGCAACCAGGGAATAACCAAAGCCACACTTTTTTCCCCCTCTGCATGTCCTGTCTTAATTTTCCTGCCTAAAAGATCACCTAACCTTCAAGCTATCCTCTACAATAAAATATTTACTTCAAAGAAATCCTTCCACAGGTCTTCAGTAACATTTCATTCAAAAATCTCATCAAAAGATTCACAGAGGAATCTGAAAATATTGATGGCAGAACTGGTGATCTGCCCCACTGAGGAGTGCTTGTCTTTAATATTTAATTTTAGAATTTTCTACCCAAGCAAAGCCCAGTGGAGAAGTTATACAAAGACTGGAGTAAAGATGGAAAGAAGGCAGTCTCATCCAGGAAATTTTTCCAACTCATCACATTTGTTTGTTTCTAGCGTAAAATATTGTAGTTAATAGTCCAATATCAATAAATCACAGTCACATCCCTAAATGAAAGAGATCATCCAAAAAGAGAAAAGTTGAAGGAGCCAGAAAGGGAGAAACCAGGATTCTGTATAGGGAAGGAAGACTCAAATTTGGGGAAGAGATGAGGCAGGTCAACAGAAAGGCTGGATTGAGCCACAGCCCTTTTCCGGTCTCTGGGGGGTGGGCCTGACCTTTTGGGTCAACAACTAGTTAACTCTACTTGATCTGCAAGACTGGGAGTTTGTCTCTCCATTCAAAGTGAGACCAAGGCTCTGGCTTCATTTGAGTGAGCCTCCAGCCACTGTTACGGGAGTTGTTTTTTGTTTTTGTTTTTCTTAAAACACAAATTGGGGGAGGGAGGGTCACAGTGTTGCATTTCATCCTCTGCCCTCCCGAAGAGTATGCTCATCCTCAAAAGGGGAACCCTGCCCATCCTGCAGAAAACTCACCTAGAAATAGTATTGAATAACCATCAAAATCAAACTGAAGCAAAACTAGAAAGTGGGGGGCAAAAGTGAAAGTTTGCACATCTAAACAACTATGGAAAAACCTGACCCCTTCAATTACCCTAAAGAAATCTTCTTCCAGACAGTATCTCTCACTGCCATTACCCACCTCTTAATTCAAATGCAGATTCTGTATGCTACACAACTGATATTACAAATGTACCAAGCAGCTTTCCTCTTACCTGCCACTACATTTAACTCCTTCAGAATCGATTTCTCCGAATCCCTCAGCAATGCAACTTTCAATTAAAAAAGAAACAACACTTAAACTGTGTTCTGCGTGTTAGTCCTAGGAAGAAAGTGACAAAAGAGACTATTTTACTTTTCAATACCATTTTTTTGAGCTATAGTATACCAAGAATAAGTGCTAACTTTATTGTCTGAAGCCATAGGGATTGGAGGCCTCAAACATCCACATAGACAGTGGGACTAAGGTTGTCTGCTACTTGGGCAAAAACTGCATTATTCTGCAACATATTTATTCCAAACTGGATTTCCCTCCTCAATTTATAATATTCATAGCACTCTCTATTTTCACCTCTATTTCTATGGAGAGTGACTTTTTAGAAATTTCAATGGAAAATTTTCAATTCAAGATGCGTACCAAGACTGAACTGGTGATGGTGCAAAGGCAAACCAAAAGAAAGAAGCTAAACTTATAACAATCTGAACACACTAACTTTTTATTCAATTTGATTCAAAATAATATTAATCTAATTGTGAAATCGTTTGATATAAGATCAATCAACATTTAAAGTATTTTATGCTCCAAAGTATGGCTCAAGGAACACCCATTGCTTAAACACATTTAGACATATAACAAGACAATATTTTTTAGTGGCATCATTGACACCTATAAACAATAGCCTAATAAATAGATTAACGTTTAACCTTCCTTTTCTTTGGTGATTGTTTAGAGACTTTAAAAGAACAGATAACTCATTTCAACAAGAATCTATTGATATTTACTTTTACATAATCTTTAGCTAAGACATGGAATGCCAAAAACAAGCTTTTATTAGCTTGATCTCCTCTACCTCCTAACAACAAAAGTTATCCCCAAACCCACGTTTTTATTTTAGATGTGCTGATCTTACAATGTAAGGCTTGGCCTTTTAAATACTAAATACAATCAATGACCAACAACCTGACTCATTCTGGAGAGTAAAAAGGAAGCAGAGCAGGGGAACTTCTTTGAATTACTTAAGTGACTTAGTACAGATTTTAAGATGTCAGTAAATCTTGGTGTTATGAGCTAAAATCTACTGGTAAATAATTGACATGTCTTAGATACCATAATCTTTATCTTGATAAAAAGAAAAAAACACAGCTTAGCCAACCAGATTTTTTCCATATGAGTAATATCTCAAAGGCAATTTTAAAAATATTACCACAAAAACAGGGTCATAGTTTGTTTAAATTATGCTTAATTGAAGATAAAATGCAAACTTCTATAGTTAAAAAAAGAAAAAAAATACAAATTAACTGGCCTAGTCTTTAATCTGAGTTTATTAATACCATTTAAAATATTACAAATAAATCAATTACATTTCATGCATTTAAAATGCAAGTCTAAAATGTTCCAGAGAAAGGCTTTTCATTTCAATGTGAAATATCCAAATTATTTCAACATTACAATGAGCAATTAGTTTGCAGGATCTGCAAACATTTAAATGTAGTGTCAGGAGTGTTTATTAACAAGTAACAATATACGTTCAGGAAATACACAAAAGCCAAAGTTGGTTGAGTTTCACTTGGACGATTTATTTAATACATGGGTTTTGGCAGACCCAGTTATTATGAAATATAGGCGAACTCTCACTTTAACTATGCCTGAACTGCCAGCAAATGCAAATAAGTACATGCTCCATTAAATTAAATGTCATCCAACATTTGTCAAATATTGTCTTAGTTACAGTTTGATACCTATCTAAATTCATATTCGAGCAAAACTGGGCCCCGAAAGTGCGTTTGTGGCTCTGCACCTCCAGAAATGAGTTCAAAAAACCTGCAGCTCATCAGAACCGCAACAATAACTCTTAATATTTTCTTATGACCAAAAGAAAAATCTCAAGTTTACTTCAATATATTTTCAAATATTTACTGGAAGTAATGTACAAGAAAAATACTATACAAAATCGTCTCCTGGACAACTGCACCTCGCACCCTTACACCGGTGGGGTTATATTTAATTGGTAACTAATCTAGAACGATTCTCCAGTTGTACAAACCATTAGGTTCAGATATATTTTACAAAGGCTTTTTTTCCCCTATTTTTCCTCTTTTGGCATTTAAACTACAGCCTCGTCTGAAATAAACGATAGCTTCTCAACTTTTTTATAAGCTTAAATCACAAAAAAAAAGTTTAACCCTAAGAATTTCCAATGAATTGCAAGAATTTACAGAAATGAGAACTATACAAACGGACCGCTGGACGAACACACAAAAAAAATAATAAGATTGGGAGATTATGCTCGGGAGTGGTGAAAACGAGGTAGAAAAGGACAAACAGGGAAATAATCTGGTCTCACCGGAAAGGGGCATTTTTGCATAAGAAAAAGACAGCTACCCTCATCCCCACCCCCCACCCCATAAGTTAAGTTAATGCGATCAAAATAACTTTGGGATCAATATTAGCACAATTGCGAAAGAAAGACCAGCTCACTACTAGAGGCAAAACTATCTAGAAGAGAAACCAAGTGGAAGGTTGTTTTTTACTTAGTTTAAAAAAAAAAGTGACAAAGATGAAAGAAAGCTGCTGCAGCGATTCGCCAAGACTGCCGTTTGCTGAAAGTTGCCTCGGTTCCACCTCAGGGAACAAAGAGAAAGAGGCAGAGCTGTCGTTGGGAGAGCTAAACGGCAAACTCGGTCTGTGTGCCACGAGATGGGCACCCCACCGAGCTCCGACGGCTTTGCGCAGGGCGCGCACTGGCGCGCAGCGGCCGGGCAGGGCGCTCTGAATCCGAGGTGCCCAGAACTGCGGTTCTGGCACCAAGTCGGCGGCTGCCCGAGAGGGAATGCCTTGTCCCGCCTCCTGCCTCGACCTCCCCTCGGCTCGCGCTCAACTGTGCTCAGCCGAATCATTTCCATCTGCGCGGAAGCCCGCGGTTTCCCGGGCACTGAACTTGTCCTGCTCTGCCTCCAGAGACCACGTCCCTCTAAGAGTTAACGCCCGTCAAAACCCAGGGATGGCGGCAGGAGGATGAAGAGAGAAGAGGAGAACTAAAAGCCTGGAGAGGCGCTCGCTGGGGCTGTACGGGGTTCAGGCAGTGTTACCCGGTGGAGTGAAAGGCAGAGCCCGGGACAGCAATAAGCTTTACTTACATTTCCATATCCCCTTTTATAAAGTTAAGTCACAGAGGGAGAAGGAGTTAGTGGTGCGTGTGTGTGTGTGTGTGTGTGTGTGTTGCAG
>PVKY010011757.1:0-11866 GCA_004027775.1 Bradypus variegatus
GATGTACAGGAGTATGTGGTTTCCAGAGACTAGAGGAGCATAAAAAAATGAATGCCATAGAACTGAATTGAGTTTCCCAGAAGCATCTTTAGGAATAGCTATGTAGAGGCACTGAAATCACCACCTCTTGTTTCTCATTATCTATGAATATCTACAGCTTCACTTACAGGATTATTTCCTTATACATATAGTTGCCAAAAACTATAGATCTTCTATATAGCTCAACCCTCATATTAATATATGCCAACAGAGATTGTCAGTGTGAAATATGCTTCCATGATGAAGGCCAATCAATAACTTTTTCACTGTTATACCAATTTTCCATTGATAGGATGTCTTCTTTATGATTTCCTCAATTATAATGTTAACTGAAGGAGGAAAGAGGTAAATGAAAGATAATACACAGAAGCAACCAGTCACGTAAGAGCTCGAGGCTTAAGAACAGCCATGGCTCAGAGGGTACCCAATCCTGGTCATCTAGAGCTCTCCCTTGGCAAGGTAACAACAGCCCATTTGTTGAAATCTCCTGGTCTACCTACTCCGACTGGCTCTTACTTTTGCCCCTTTCCATCAGCCACAAAATACAGTGGGCCACATTCATTAGCCAGAGCTCCCTTCACAGCCCTGGCACACTTCACAGGGATCAGCCAGGTGCCAGCCTCCACCAGCGGCTATGATCATGCTTCATTTATCCTCACCCCTTTCCTACTTTCCTGTAACTGCATAGAAATACATGAAATCATAATTGGCAGCTCCTCCAAAATAAACACACACACAAAGACACATACACACATACACACACACAGAGCCCCATTACATTTACAAAACAAACAAGCAAAAGACATAAAGTAATCCAGTTGGTCAAGATCCTTATATTAGTGAACATCTGGGGAAATTAGAAAAGGGCATGGTTAATGATTTAATCATTGGCCACAAGACAGAGCACACTATTATTTCAAAATGACTTAACCCACAAATATGTCAGATTGCAAATACTGTCCTCGCATGAAGAGTAGAAAAGTACTACTGTTTTGCTTGCTTGTTAAATTATACATTAAAAAAAATATCATTTCCCGGACTTTACACACATGGCTGGCCAAGCTTAGACTGTCTTTCTTCCTCTTCTTATCCCTTAACTCTCCTTCCTTCAAGTTCACGTCCCCCCTTCTTCTCAAACTCTTTCCTGCCAACTTTTACCCTCCCCATCCTGGGTAAAATTCACCACACGTAATTGTATTTGATTCCCTAAATGCCTTCCCAAGAGAACTGTAAACTAATTGAGGACATTCATCATTTCCTACACTTCTTGTATCCTTCAGTGCACCCAGTCTTGTCCAGGGCACAAATAAACTAAATAGAGTAAGTATTCCTAAATTGCTCCTTTTGTAATTAAGGCTGAAACATTCTAATAATACTGAGACTCTAAATGTTGCTCAGCAAACCCACCTCTGGAACGTTATGAGGCCAATCCTGGCCAAGAAATGTTCAAGATACACCTTTCAGAGGTATGCTAAAAATGTCAGGAGTAAAGTGCTCCCTCCCACCATTCCATCTCCTCATTACTCATGTGTTTGCCTTAAATATGTCATTCTATGAATTGAGAAAAACAATTTGCTAGAATCAATGTATCTGTGACTTGGTTAGAATTATTCTATTACCAAAACAGTGAGCATCTATCATTGCTACCTAAAAGATCCCAGGTAGAATTTCATTAAAAGCATTATTGAGTTTTATTACTCAAGGCTTATTAGAAGATGGGATTACACAGTCTATCTCAGTTCCGAGAAAATTTTACTTTAAGAAATCGTACTTCTAACCCTAAACCTGTATATTTCTAGCTATCTATAAACCACTGTCTCCCCCTTTCCTGAATTAGAAGACAGCTTGTTCTTCTTTCAGCAATGCATTACTGTCTTAAGGAGCAGATGGACGTTGAGGAAACTCATTCCCAAGCTGACATGCCAGTTGGTGCTTTCTTCCAACAGAACTTCACGTGGTTATTCAAGTCCTGCAAGGTCTGGCCCCTCCTTTTCTCTCCAAACTCATCCAGCTTCTCTTCCCCTCAGATTCTGCCCCAGAGTCAGCACAGAGCTTGGAGTAAGGCCAACCGCCTTCATGTCCAGGTTTTATCTCTAACTAGCTGCACACTTTGCAACTTCTGGCGCCTGGACTTCTTTATCTGCAAAGTGGAAATAACAACAGTCCCTATCTGACAGGGTCCTTGTGAAGACTGAATGAAACAATGCACATAATAAATACTCGATAAATGTGATTCTTATTATTAACCTGGATATAGTTACTCCTGGCAGGAAGATTCCTCTAACATTCCACCCAGGCTGGGTGCCCCCATCATACATTTCCTCAGCATCCTGATATTCTTTGTAACACTTGTTGCACATTTAATTGCTTATTCAGTGTATGTCTACTTGGCTAGCTTATAAACATCTCAAGGACAGGTCTATTTTATTATTTATAACCCTAGTGTCTAACAGAGCCTGAAAGTGAATATTTGTTAATTGAATGAAAGTTAATTACTGAAGCTTTAAGACCAATCAGTTCTTTGAACAGACATCCAACTCTCATTTTAAAACATTGGACAGTTTGCAAGAACTATGAACTGGGAGAAATCAGTATCATCCTGAACCTTAGTTTGTATATAATTCAGAGAACATAACAATATTAATAACTTTAGTGGCACCAGAGGTTTCCATATCCTCTTGCACTTTACAGTATGTTCATACCTGTTATTCCATCTCGGAGACTCACAGAAAGTGAGAGGTGGAAAAACACCAGCACCATCCCATCCAGTGCTTCATTTGAGATAAGGCAACAGAGACATCACTGCACCAAAAGTGATCTCTAGGCACTGAATTCTTCGAAATGCCTCCCAAAGAAAGAGAACCAGAAAAAAACATGGACTCTAACCATGCATTCTGCGAGCTCAAATTCTGAATCATAACTCTCTCTGCGGATCACTCAAACAGCTTGTGAAACGATAGGAAATCTGGTACAAATGGGCTTATAGAAGGTGGAACCCCAAGTTCGTGGTGCAGATAGGGAACCTTCCTCAGGGTGTCACAAGCCAGCAGCAAGGGAAGTATTTCAGTTTGCTAGAGCTGGCGAAGTGCAATATACCAGAAATGGATTGGGTTTTACACAGAGGATTAATTAGGTTACAAATTTACAGTTCTAAGGCATCAACAAGAAGCATCAACAAGAGGATACCTTCACTGAAGAAAGGCTAATGGCATCTGGGTTTCCTCTGTGACACAGGAAGGCACATGGCCAGAGTCTGCTGGGCCTCTTCCGGGGTTGGCTTCTCATTTCTGTTGCTTTCTCCAAAAGTCTCTGAGCTTCTGTCTTAGCTTCTCTCCCTTAGCTCCTGTGTCCTTGCTTGTTTTCCCAGGGTGTTTCTCTCTAAGCATCTGAGGGTCCTCTCTTAGCTTCTCTGGGGCAAATTCAAGATTTCATCTCTTAGCTTCTCTCCTGGTTCTGGTTTCAATGGCCATCTCCAAAATCTCTCTGGGCATTTTCTCTCTAAGCATTTGGGTCTGTGTGAGCTCTGAGCTCTCTCTCTCTCCCTGAGCTCTCTTAAGAACTCCAGTAACCTAATCAAGACCCACCTTGAATGGTCAGGGTCACATCTCCATGGAAATAATCTAACCAACAAGTCCCATCCACAATAGGTCTGTCCCCACAAGATTGGATTAAAAGAACATGGTCTTTGTGGGGTACATAAGAGATTCAAACCAGCACAGAGTGAAGCACAAGGCTCTGGATAGGAACAGACAGTGAAGGGCAGCAGGGTGAGGAAAAGCAGGCAGGAGCTGCTCCCAAGAGGTCCCCAGCAGTCATCTCTGCATGATTCATTTTCCCCATTCAGGACAACTGGGTGACGGCTAGGCTTATCAAACACAGCCTTCTGTGCAGTGCTCTGGCCAATCTGGAGTGACCACAAGGCTCTTGGCATCCACCTATGCACTCTGTCTTTTCTGCTGACTACACATACTTTCCTTTAGCATCCCAAAATGGGGGTCTGAAGGAAAATCCCTCCATCAGTTAGGCATATGGGAAACGATTTCTGATAATGATGTGGAAAAAAATGATTTTCCACATGTCCAAAAGTTCAATCCAGTTCATCAGTTCATGGAACAGGGCCACATGCTGAGAATATGGAGCTAACTGCCCAGTGCCCTGATTTTGCCTTCTCTGCAGGCTGCATGTTGGGGATCCTTGCCAGAGTCCCCAGAACACCTGAGGGGACTGGGGGGGGTGGCGCTGAGATGGGAATAGTAGTGTTGAAATGGGAGGTGCTAAGGTCAAGGAATTTTTTTTTAATAAAGTGACTCAGATGGTCTTTAACTCACCCTTCAATCATCCCTCTTGACAGTAACTCGGGAGTGGGTCAAAGAGCTGACCAGCACAGGCCATCAGGGCCATGGTGCAATGGCGTACTGACCACCCGGGGTCCTGCCTGCTGTGACCGTGAGGGCGGTGGTGTGCTCTCTGGTGGGCCCCTCTGCTTCCTCTCCAGTCCCTCCTCCGTCCTGTGTCACTGCCCCTGGACCCCCCACCCTGACCCAATGTCAGGTCCTCATTATGCAGAAATGTCTAGGCTTCCCAGTGGTGAAGACTGTTAGAATCCCTGAATTAATGTCAAACTAACATAGGGCAAGTTGTTTTAAACCATCCAAACTCAGCAAAAGAGCCACCCGACATCATAATTATTTACTCCATCAATGTGAATGCAAATGTCATGAAATCTTTACAATGGTTCTAGTGAAAGCCATTCATCTGTATCTGTATTTTTAAAGAATTACACACAGGAGCTTTTCAATTTAATATGAATTATACATCTTATACAAGTTGTGGGATCTACTGGCCTATAAGAGCAGAGTGAAACAGTTTCCACAAGAGCTTAGACTGCTTGAAATAACTTAAGAACAAAAAAATCAACTTCCAAATGGGGAAGGGAAAGGAAAAGAAATGGGAGAAGCCAAGGAGGGGGCAGCCAACTAGAAGCAAAAAAAGTACTTGGGCAGAGGTGGTACTTCAATAAATTAAGCACCTAATACATGCAAGACTGTGCAGTTTTGGATCCCAGCTTCTAAAAAGGAAATTAGGTTTGTACATAAATACCTGAAACTGAACTGAAAATAATAGGGTCATCATGATGATAAGACCAGCAATTTATTGAGTCTTTATTTACCATATGTAGACATGGTGCTAAGTGCCTTACACTCATTACGGAAAGGATCCTCAAAGCAACAGATGGATTACAAAGAAAGTGAGGCTCAGAGAAATAATTTGCCCAAGATCACACCAAAACTGGCTCTAAACTAGATTTGTCAGAGAAAATACCAGATACCCAGTTAAAATTATAATTTCAGATAAACAACAAATAATTTTTTTTCGGATAAGTATGTTCCAAACATTGCTATTTTTATTTGCTAAATTTGGCAACCTTACTCCAAATCTCATCCACCAAAGCTATGTGTGCCAATGTGAATTTATTATGTCCCCCCAGATGCCGTTATCTTTGAGGCAATCTTGTGTGGGCAGACGTATCAGTGTGGATTATGTTGGATACTATTGGTTTAGTATTTCCATGGAGGTGTGGCCACGCCCGTTCAGTGTGGGCCTTGATTAGTTTACTAGAGCCCTATATAAGCTCAGACAGAAGGAGCTCATAGCTGTAGCTGACGTAGACATTTTGAAGATGGCCTTTGGAAGCTGATGCAGACATTTTGGAGAATGTCATTTTGAAATGCAACTTGGGAGCAAGCAGACACCAGCCACATGCCTTCCCAGGTAAGGGAGATTTTCCAGATGCCACTGGCCATCCTCCGGTGAAGGAAACCAATTGTCAGTGCATTACCTTGGACCCTTTATAACTTTAAGACTGTAACTATGTAACCAAATAAACCCCCTTTTATAAAAGCCAATCCATTTCTGGTGTTTTGCATTCCAGCAGCATTAGCAAACCAGGACACTATGCTTAAGTAGTATGACAATTCAAGACTGGGACAGGATCCTTCTGGATAGGAATGTCACAAAATAAGTCTGTAGCCCACAGCTCTGGGTGCTCAAGCCCTACTTCAGAAAAATCATTATGGCCACTAGAGGCATATGCCTTAGACAAAATTACCATGTAGATAGCATTTGCCCTTAGCATGACAAGCCTATCAATGTTTAAACCATTTTCCCTGTTTCCCACCAGCACTCACCCCTCAGCATACATTACTACTATCATTATTAATACACTATGTACAAAATTTAAAACATGAGAAGGAAAAATATAAATAGAAGTACTAATTCTTGTATGGTGCACCCCACTTTGTTGACACTGGTCTATAGCTCTCTGATTAGGTCTCTGGACCTCTCCACTAAGCAAGCAAACTTGAATCCAGGACATTGACTCCAGAGAACCAATAGAGTCTTATTATTACACTTTCATAAAATCCAAATTTTCCTTAACTCTTCTCTTTACTTAGGCTAGGTGGACCCAACCTTAGTGTTTTATTTTTAGGAGGTGGTCTAATAATTAAAACCTCTCCAAACCGTTCTTGAGTGGCAGGGTAATTTATTAAAATTAACTTGTGGATTTTATACTGATTTTCTTCTGCTCTCCTCCCTTTGAGTCAAGCCCTTTGCTGCCCTGTGTTTTGGGGAGTTTTATGTGCCAAGAGCAGAAGGTGTCCTCAAGACCCTACCCTTCTGATCTTCTGTAAAAGACATTTTTTTTTTCTGGCTAGAAGGAGAAAAATGAGAAGGCCTTTGAGAAGCCGAAGGGGAGAAAGGACCTTGGTTGGAGCCTGGACAGCCTCGGAAAGAGAACCCTGGTGGCTCCTGGCGACTGCCCAGAAGTAGTGCTCTGACAGAGGTTTTAAGCAGAAGACTGGCAGAAGTTAAGGGAAGAGTGGGTGCATTTATGAAATAACTTCCCTAGGGTTAGCCAAGATTTACAGGCTTTAATATTCCTGCCTCCCACTTCCTAACCTTATAATAGGACCTTGAGGCACATGGCTTTGCTTTCATAATGACGGACAACACTCTTTTGTTGTCCTGAAGATTTCTATGCGCCAATAATTTTTTTTTCTCAAGATCCCATCAGTTCTGGACTGTAGTGAATGATGAATTCATGGAAAATTAAGATATTGGGTACACAGAGTTTATGATTAATCAAAGAAAACAATAACCTTGGTCATTATATTTCAAGATATTGGAAGGGGTAAGGAAAAGGAATTTCTATTCAGACAGAAGAGAAAGAGAAGAAGCCTCCAGCCTACCCTGCCCTGACTTGTATACTTTATAACTATCGTGCTCTGTGGTGCACTTAGAGAATCGAAGGCCTCAGTCCCCATGCAGCACACAGAAGCAGGGAAGGAGGATCTGAAAGCAAACAGCCTGGGGTGCAAGATAGCTCTGTGATAATTAGGGTGGATGGAGGACTGATGATCAAAAGGAGAGGGGGCTCCCCAATGTCTGCATACTCTGTTCCAAGTACTTTACATGTCATAACTCCCTCAACCCTGTCAGGTAGATACCTCTATAACCTCTATTTTACAGATAAGGAAACAGACAAGGAACTCACCCAAGGCTGCCCAGCCAGGACGGGGCCTCCAGAGCCTGTGCTTTCCAACATTGTGCCTTGCTGCATTTGCTGAAGGAACAAGTGAATGCAAGAAGGCGTAAATGCTTTGGTACCATGTAAATTTCTTGGCCCTTGGCCGAACTTTAGTGGACAGGGAGCCCTGAGTGAGACTGAATTTCTTGTCAGTCCAGGAGGACGGGGATTTGGAATTAAGATTTTAATGTGATTTTCTTAAAAATGATGAAATAGCTCTTTTTCTGATCTTCTTGTTGGATTTTCATACTTACTATGCTTATAGTTCATGAATAACTCATTTGTTCTTTTTCTACTCTTAACAGAATAGGAACCTATTTTTTTCACAAGGCAAAGGCTGATCTACACGCAGCACAGGCCAGGCAAACTTGCAAAGGGAGGGAAATTAATGCTATAAAGTCTTAGGCTGGTCTTCATGGTGAAGAGAAGTCTAAGAGCTCTTAATAATCATCTTGCATGGGAGGGAAAGAGGCAGAAAAAACTAATCGTCATACATTACTCATGGGAATGGACATATGATTAGAGCTGTCACAAATTTCTAAACCTCATTTTTGGTTCAGGGATCACAGACAGCTTACTCCCAGCAGGGATCCCCAACTTTGATCTGCTGTTTGAACACTAGAATTGTTCATACGGACGGCAAGCTTGCACAAGTAGCCTCATTCAAAGAAGCATCTCGAGCCCACCCCCACCTCCCTGCAAGCTCTCAGGTCTACAAGCCTTGGATTTACTCACGCGGATCAAGTTTACTGTACCATTCCAGTCTTTCCACCGTCTTGCCTCTTAGCAATGCCTTGCAGGGTCACCTTATTCAGTTGCTGTCACAGACTGCCACCTGGCAAAGGAAACTGCCTGGATCCGGTAGGTTGCCACCGCTCTCTAATGTATGGGCATGGTAGTCTAGGTTCAGGTTTTCAGGCCCTGATTTCAAAGGCTTCAATATTGCATTAAATGATGCATATTTTTATGTTGCAATATGTCCTTCTCACATTTTCATCTTCAATAAATATAATTCACTACTTTAAATCTATTTTTAGACCTTTGAATAAAAGGTATAGATTCACAATCTGGAAATCTTGATAATTTTCAGTTTGAAAAACCAAAATCACTCTATGTATACAAAATCACATAGTTGTTATGTTCCTTCATAAGGAATGATGAAATTCACACACGAACTCAGGAGAAGCCGACAACTCAAAACCTCTTTACTTTCTACCAATTCATCAAGTTTTCCTTCCTTCACTCAGAGGGCTCCTGAACACCATCTCCATTCTGAGTCTTTCCTTGATGAAATAGAACAGAGGTGATGATTTTCCCCTCAAATTATGTCCACATCGTAACTTGCACTATTCATAACTTTCCTATTGTCATCAGCCCACTGTATGCCTACGTTGATTATTACATGAAGCAGTAAACCTGTTATTCATTCTACTGATGTTTAACCATTTTGCACATGTTTTAAAACACCTTTATACATGTTTGTCTGCCTTAAACTTTAAGTTTATAGAAAGCAGGAAACAAATCTTCTATCTGTTTGTAAGCTTCATAAAGTACCCACAGAAACATTTAATACATTCTTTTAATAATGCAAAAAGCAACTTCCAGGTAGTCAGCAATATAATCTCTCCATTTACTCTTAGCACATAGCTTCTAATTGCATTTATGTAATTTTTTTTTCTTTTCCCAAAGGGCTCCAGAGGCTTCTAACAACACAACACAGTGAAATGAAGGAAAGGCAGCCAGCTACCAGGTGTTCACAAAACAGCCAAAAAAGATGGTGGAAGGGCAGTTTCCATAATGAAAAGTTGACTTTCTGAAGAGCAAGTTTACTTACTGAAGAGAAAGGAAAGAATTTTGCCATTAGCATTCTAAGATGGCATGAAAAGAAAAGCAAGAATAATTCATTTAAATTGAAAATATTTCCTGTGATATAGATTGCTTAAAGCATGAAGTAAAGTTCATTCTCTAGGAGAAGAGATACCACTTTTGGGGGGATATTATTCACAAAGATTATTCACAAAGCAGATTTAGAAAAGTAGGTCAACAAGCTCAGTGAAAGAGAAATATTGCTGTAATTCCTTGGCTACAGGCCCACTCAAGAACTCCTTAAAAATGAACCCAAGCCACAAGACAAATGCATTTTCATAAAAACACCACCATGCTAAATTTACGATCCCAAGGATAGTCAGAAATTTTTTTTTTCCAACAGTACCAACCCCTTATTGCTTCATGAGTCACCACCCTGGGCAGCCTCACAAATTGAATGCTTTAGGGATGGAAATAGAGGGACTTAGGTTGGAGGAAAGAACTGAAAGAATTAGTAAAAAAGAATGCCTCTCTGAATGACTTTGTCACAGGTGATCTGGTAGTTAAGAAATATTTATAGAGCACCTATTATGTGCTTTGGATTTTGTAGTGATCCAAAAACTTTAAGCATTGTTTTCTATTTAGATCCTAAACATATACACTGCAACAAAGTAAACTTTCTGTGGTTACACAAGTTGAAAGGATCTCCTCTGTTGTCTATCATTAGAATGCAGTTTCATTCAACAAAAATCTCAAATACTTAAATAATTGGATTTCTCTCTCCCACCCCACCCTCCTGTCCTAATCCTTCATGAAATCATCATATCCCTACAGTTCAGAATGAAGAGACTTAGAGGAAAAATTATCCCAGTTTAGAAATCTGTTATTCAAAAGAGAGTTCTCTTTAATTTTCAGGGATTTCTCAAGATTTCCATGTCAAGTTTAGGTAGTTGGAAGGCAAGGATTTAAATCTTATAATATGCTAGGTAACTATAGGAAAGTCATTTCATAAATGCACCCCCTACTCCCTTCATTTCTGTTTTCTCTCCTGCTTAAAACTCTCCAGTGGGAGAAAAGATGGCGGCATAGAGAGGCATGGAAGACTGTTAGTCCCCCTGGGAACAATTCATAAATGACCAAAAAACTAGTAAATAACCTGGAATAACTGTGGGGAGACAAATGTGACTGTCCACTCATCATCCAACAACCTGAACTGGGAGGAATGCCTGAGATCACAGCATAAAATCTGTAAGTAAAACTGCGGGCCCGCACTGAGAGCTAAGAGCCAAGAGCCCTTCCCTCACGGAAGCTGCGCGGTGCTAGAGAGCAGCACTCTCCAAACAAGCTAGTGTACCGCAGCCCAGCTCTAACTGGGGTTTTAATGTTAACTGCCCAATACAGACAGTGAATCCTCAACAAGCAGACAGAGGCTTTTGGGGACAACTGACCTTGGAAAGTTGAGGGACATATCTGTCTCAAGACGGGGAGCCCAGAGGCTGATGGGTGAAACTGGGAGCTTTTCTGTGCCTTTCTCTCTCTGTGGAGAAAACTGCAGCCACTTTCAGCCCGCAGCACTTTGCAGTAAGGACAGTCTCAGGCATTTTAAAATCAAAACACTTTGATCAGCAGAGTCAGTGAAACAAAGAACTTACTGATAGGCAGTGACCTCTCTGGAGGGGGCATAGCTTCCCAAGAGGAAAGGGAGGGGCCCAGCTCTACTGTCTGCCTTTCCAGAACCAGACCCCAAAGCCTGGGAGAGGAGAGCCATGGGCCACACCCCCTTACACAGGCAGTGAAAAACTACACCTCCCAAACAGAAAAGCACAGGTGTATTAACCCTCTAAGAAAAAACATCAGGGAAACCAGATATTGAATATTTCCTCCTTCTGTGACCTGAGCCTGTTCTCATCTGGGAAAACCTGACTGGGGTGGCCTAGGAAGTCAGATGCCTAGACAAAAGAAAACTACAACCTACACTAACAAAAACGAAGCTATGACCCAGTCAAAGGAACAAACATACACACACTTCAACTGAGATACAGGAATTTAAACAACTAATGCTAAATCAATTAAAAAACTTTAGAGAATACTTCACAAAAGAGATAGACGCTGTAAAGAAAACACTGGGTATATATAAGGCAGAAATTGAAACTTCAAAAAAACAACTAGTAGAATCTATGGAAATGAAAGGCATAACACAAGAGATGAAAGACACAATGGAAACATACAACAGCAGACATCAAGAGGCAGAATAAAACACTCAAGAACTGGAGAACAAAACACTTGAAAGCCTACAAGCAAAGGAGCAGATGGAGAAAAGAATGAAAAAATATGAGCAACATCTCCGGGAACTTAAAGATGAAACAAAGTACAAGAATCTACGTATCATTGGTGTCCCAGAAGGAGAAGAGAAGGGAAAAGGGGCAGAGGCAA
>PVKY010011758.1:0-11873 GCA_004027775.1 Bradypus variegatus
CATGTGATGGAAAGCAGAGAATAAGTCAAGGAACCCCAGGGACAGCCCTCAGCCAGCACCAGGGTGCCAGTCTTCAGGGAGAAAGCAGCCCTTTCTGATATATTGATTCTGGACTTCTGGCTTCAAACCTGTGAGCCAACAGATCTCTGTTATTTAAGCCAACCCATTGTGTGATATTTTTGATAGCAGCTTGGCAAATTAAGACTATTAGACTTAGGCATTGTCTATCAACTTCCCACTATAAAAGATGAAGAACAACTTCCTTTCATGGCTGCAAATACCACATACACCTGCACAGTCTTTTTCTCAAGCGCTCTCTCTCTCTCTCTCTCTCTCTCTCTCTCTCTCTCTCTCTCTCTCTCTCTCTCTCTCTCTCTCTCTCTCTCTCTCTCTCACACACACACACACACACACACACAGATAAAGGCTTCCTTTCCCTCCTTCTAAGATGGTTATAATGTAATTGTAGACAGATAAACATCCAGTGCTTATGTTATTATGACTATATAAATATATTCAGAGCAGAACCATGCAATATTCCATGATAAATTTTCCTTTCCTGCACATTTTTTTGTTCTCCCCTGAGTTAATAATTGTCTTGTTTTTATTTGCATAGTTTTATATATTGCTAGTTTAGTCTCAAATGTGCCACTGATTGTCTAAATGGCCTCTCACTATCTTCATCTGCAACAGACTCTCTCAACTTCATATCCTTGAAGGTAATTCTCCTGAAGAACTTTAATCTGCCCAATATGCTCTGGTTGTTCTCTACTTCCTTGGCTCTGCCTTCATGCTCTGCTAAGGATTCTCTTCACCTTTGGGTTGGATCCCCTGCTTCCTTTCCCTCTGCCTTTCTTCTCTTGGTTTTTGTCCTCATTTGATGATGCACACCCTTCAGTAGCTTTCTCAGAAAGGGTGCATGGGAGGTTTTAGTTTGGTTATTCTTTTTTAAGATCTTGCATAACTGTAAGATCTCTTTATTCAAATGTCACACTTGGGCTGGTTTTAGAATTTTAAGTTGAAAATCGTTTGCCTTTATAT
The DNA here is from genome assembly GCA_004027775.1 of Bradypus variegatus. Lineage (NCBI taxonomy): Eukaryota > Metazoa > Chordata > Mammalia > Pilosa > Bradypodidae > Bradypus > Bradypus variegatus. Next base: position 1,042 of record PVKY010011758.1, read on the forward strand.
TTTGGAGGCATTTCTCTATTTTCTAACTTGCATGTTGCTATACAGAAGTCAAAAATCATTCTGACTTTAGATCTGTGTTTTCTCTTGGGAAGTTTGTAAGCATTTGCTCTGTTCTGAAATTTCAAAAGTGGGTTTATTTCTATCCATTGTTCTGGACATTAAGTGAGCCATTTCAATCAAGAAACTGAAGGTCTTCCATTTTCATTTGCTAGATGACTTCCTCCTATCTTTTCCATTTGGTTTCTGTTTCTGGAATTCCTTCTATTTAGATGGTAGACCTCATGAACTAGTCTATTGCTCTTAACTTTTCTCTATTTTTCATATCTTTTTCTCTTTTCTGGGAAATTTCCTAAACTTTATTTTCCATCCCTTATTTTTATTCATTTAACAAATATATAGTGTTTACTGTGTTTGAAGTGCTTTATAAATACTAGCTCATTTCGTCTTCATAAGACCTTACCAAGAAGGTACTATGATTAGTCCCACTTTATAGATAAGGAAAGTGAAGCTCAGAGAGTTAAAGTAACTTGCCCAAAGTCACACAGCTCGTAAGCTGCAGAGCCAGGATTTGAGCCCTACATGCTAGCTCCAGAGTCCATGCTTTTAGACACTTTGCTATTCTGCCTTTCTATTGTGATTTTCATTTCAACTATATATTTTTAATATCTAAGGAGCTCTTTTTGTCTTCTCTCTCTAAAGATATCAATAATGATTTGTTTTCCCACTCTCTGCAAGTGTCTGCTTACTCCAAGTTGCTTTCCTCTGTTTATTTGTTTGTGCATCTGTCTGTCTCGGGTCAGTCTCCCTAAGGAAGCACTCTACTGCTGTGTACTGGTACTTGGCCATCTGTGGCTGCTCACGACTCCTACCTGACAAGCAGATTGGAAACCTGTGCATGTGGACAGGGGGCCGTGATTATTGGGGAACCTCTGCTATTGGCAGCTTTAGGTCCTTCTCCTAGGGTTGGGTGGATCCATCAGAGAAGGGTCTCTCCAGCTCCTGGGAAAAAGAGGACCTGGGGCTTCACATTCAGTTATGTTATGTAAGAACTAACTGATCCCATTTGGTGCCCCACCCTCAACTGTGCTAGCTGAGAGCCCGTGCATAAACCTCAGGGTGTGGGGGGCCCACCCCATAGCCTGACCCTCACTGCCATGCACGGTGGCTTGGAGAGGGAATGCTTTTACCCAGAAATCCACCCTAATTCCTCATCTACTTTTATCTTGTTTACCGTATGTGCACTGTCTCCATAATTCTAAGACACATACTTTTTCAAGGTAAAATGTTTCAGAAATGTGAGAATTCATCTGAAAATTAGTGTCAAAAGATCTGGCCAGTCTCAAGGCCTCGGGTGGGACAGAGGGTGAGCAGCTGCCCACTTTCCCCAGAACAGGGGGTTCCTCAGCCGTGGGATTTCCAGTTTTAAACCGGGATGCATCTGTCATCCTGCTCAGAGGGACCTAGTTGCAGAGGCCGGAGGCTGTGGCCGCAGCCACTGAGATGCCCACTCGTCCTTGCCGCCTCAGTTAAGTCACGGGCATTGGCAGCAACACAAATGTTTAAGTGTTAACCTATCTTTGCACACCTGATTTGCCTTGCATGTGTTGTTAATAGAGCAAGAGGGTGAAGCATTAAACCCCAAAGTTCTTGTCTCCTAATTGGACCCCCCACTTTGCCTGGACAAATAATCATCCATATGCTAACAAAGCCTGATGCAGAGTTGTCCACATGGGCAATGGCTCAATCACAAGTGAATGCCTGCTGTCTGACGTCTTCTAATTTGAGACTTATATTTGAAATCATGTTGGTATCTGTATCAGTCAGCTACAGTTACAATAAGGCTTCATAACAAAACTGTCTAAAACGTCATGGCTTAAGACGACAATCATTTGTTTTCTATCACGTGCCTGTGATTGGCCAGTGGTCTGCTGGCGAGAGCAGCGCTGGGCTGGGCCCTAAGCTACACATTTGGCCCATGCTGCACTTGAGCTCTTTTCAGTAGTGCAGGCTAAAGGGCAGCAGCTGCCCAAGGGGCAGCGCTTCTCATAGGGATGACAGAAGCCCCAAAATGTTGACCCCCACTTTATGAGCACTTTTCAAGCCTTTGCTTGCAGTATATCAATGAATATCCAGTATCCACTGGGCCAAAACAAGTCACGCAGCCAAGCCCAAAGTCAAGGAGCCAGAATAAGGCTCCACCCACCATGGAGTCAAAGAAGGTCACATGGTCAGGTGCACCATGGGGAGGCGGAGAACTATGCTTGCCCACAGAAGTGGGGGTGGAGGGAGGGAATATTCTAGAACAATAATCTAATCCACCTCAGCATCCCCCTCTTTTAATTGGCAATCAGTTTCAGTTGCTCAGAAGGAAGGCCTCTATCTTTGAGGAGCTCCCCAGGCCCCCAAAACCACCAATTAATTTTGCAATTACTTCTTAGAATATATTTTATGTCAAATCATCCCAAACATATTCTCCAAATTTGGTGAGTTTATTCCTGAGCTCCAATAACAGACAAAAAGACTGAAAGTTAATTTTATGTGTAAGACCCATTCTTGTCACATACCTGCCATCGCATTAAAGGCAGGTGAAATTGCTAAATCTCTCAGAATAGATGATAGAATTTTTCAAGTCTTGGAGCAGTTTCAGTGACCAATTCATCTGTCAAAAAAGGAATATCACTCAGGAGCCAAACATCCATCTGTCTAAAGCTTCTGGCTGCCTTTCAGAGAAAGCTATTTAACTTCCAGTGATAAGTAATTCAATTAAGGGGAAAATGAAACTCCTGCTCCCATACAAAGCCCCTGGGTTCCTTAATGCAATTCAGATTGACACTGACCACTTTAACAGTGTAGAAGAGGTCAGATCACAGACACAGGGTTTGGATGGCAACGTCTGTGACTTTGTACAATTGTGACAGGTGAGGAAGGTTCAGAAGAAATCACAGACCCAAATTTGATAGTGGTAACCAGAAAAACTTCAGAAATTGGAATGGAATTATGTGGTTGGATGGATGTACTTGTCAGAGAGTTGATACACATATATCATGTATTGTATATATTGTGCATTTACCATAATGTTTGCTCAGGGCCATCTTAGGAGTGAGAAAACACAGTTTGTATGCCATCTCAAACCTTTTTGGAAAGGAAACAGACAGATATTGTCCTTTGTAAGGTGTATATGTATATATAGCTCTGAAGTCTGCAAATCCAGGTGCTGAGGTAACACAGATAAGGATTTAACCAGAAAAGGCTGAGGGGTTCTCTAGGGGAGCGCAAGGCAGGCATGGGTCTGGAGTTGCATCAAGAAAAGCAAAGGCACACAGATGTCTCCTGGGTACGCGTCCACTTTCAGCCGTAGGAGACGCGTGCCACGTGATCAGACAGCTCCGTGCTGCTGCACTCCTACTGACAGGGTTTCCCTGGGAAGGTGTGGGTGCTGACAGGTGGGACACCTTCTCCAACAGTTAGTCATTCCTTCCACATATGAACTGTGAGCCTAATAAACACCAGCCACTCTTACAGATGCTGGGATAGAGCAGTGAGCAAGGCAGACAAGTGTTCTGCCCTCACAGGGCTCAAATTCTAGTGGCGCAGGGAGGCCGACACTACACAGAGAAGCAGATGTATGGCCAAGATAATGCCACATGGGATACAAAACAACAGGCTCAGCATGATCCTGGTTTAGTTTAAAAATACATGAGGGGAGTGATGTTATTGAAAATGGAGGAATAGGGAAATCTCTCTCTCCTCTAAAGCAATGTTAAAGCTGGAACTGTGGAATATAATAAAAAAACTTACAATAACCAGGGAACACTAAATGAAGAAAGAAGATGCTAAATTTCAAAATTTACAGACTCTCCATCAAATCACTAGCTGACCACTGAGCTAATGGGACAGAAACGTCATTGACTATATGCAAAGAATACAGTCTTCACTGCCAAACAAACAAAAAACAAAAAACAAAATCCCAGTTTTAAAAAATCACTAAATAAGCAAATAGCTACAATCCATAACAAGTAGCAACAACATACCTTAGGGAATGAGGGAGAATCTGATTTCCAGAGTTGCCACATTATGGTATTCAAAATGTCCAATTTTCAACAAAAAAGTAGGAGGCATGCAAAGAAAGCAGAAAGTGTGGCCTATTCTTGGGGTGGGTGAAGGGTAGAATTAATAAAAACGGCCCTTAAGGAAGCCTAGATATTGGACTCACCAGACAAAGACTATAAATCAAATGTCTTAAATATGCTCAAAGAGCTAAAGTAAACCATAGATGAAAATATTCATATACACATAGGAAACACTGTTTTTACACACATAGGAAAGAGTGTTTTCTCAAATGGATTTTTAAATGCTATTTCGATGAGAAGATAGAGCTGAGTAAGCCCTGGTCCCTCCCTCAAGGAACCCACAGTCTCAGTGGGGAGAAAGGAGTCACTGTCCCCCAGAAAGTGGCAGCCCAGACCAAGGGCGCGAGGCCCAGCCCGAGGCAGATCAAGAGGGTCTCCTTGTTGAGGGGAAACCAGAACCTGTTTTCAGGGACTAGCCAGAGTCAGGGCTCTTGTTTGGAGAGCGAGGACAGTATTAGTAACCAATTTTGTCAGGGCTGACAGTGTTTAAGGATTATTCAAACACCATGCCTGCTACACATTTGACTCATGGAAACCTCACAAGGAGCCAAGCAAGCCTGGGGTATTGATCATCAACTGTCAAGGCCTTTCAAGGTGAAGTCACTCACCCAGGGCCAGGACTGGAGCCAGGCCACTTGGCTCCAGAGACCAAGCCCCACACCACGGCCCCCTTCGACTGGCCCACAGGACGGCACAAACACTGGGGCCTGGGCACTAGTGGTCTTCTCTGCCTGGAATCCAACTCGAAAAGCCATGCAGTTGGTCCCCACAAGCCACCCTCTCTGTGGGGCCCCCCAACCCCTCCTGTGGACTCCCCATACTTGCCCTGCCCCCCTCCCTCCTCCTCAGTGTTTCCTGTGCCTACCCAGATATTTTTATCCGTGGCTCACCTTTGCTCTTTGAGCATATTTAAGACATTTATTCTACATCCTGACCCCTCTGAAGTCCCCGGGCTCTTTCCCTCCACTGCACAGGTCCCACTGTGCAGCCTCCAGCCCGAAACACCAAGCAGCCCCTAGGCCTCCCGCCTTCCCAGCCGCAGGCTCTTTCTCGCTGCCCCTTGCCTACTTCACCCAAGTGCTCCCTGCCTATCCCATTCACCAAGTCCCCAAGCCCAGACCCAGAACAAAGAGGGACGTTTGAGCTGGAGAGCAGCTCCTGGATGGGCTTCTGCCCCACCGTGGTCCCAGTGGGGGGGGGGAGACCAGATGGCCTGAGCTCAGCTCCTCTCATGGATTATCTTCCCACCCTCGAGGAGCGTCTCACCTTATACTAAACAGGAACATCTAAGCTCCACATATTCACGCAAGGAATATTCGTGTGCACCTACTGTGTGTCGAGCCTGTTGCTCAGGGAGGCTGCAAGGAGCAAACCAGACTGGGTATTAAATCATCATCTGGTCTTAATGGAATCACAGGCTGGAGGATAGGCGGCTTCCCCGGGGAACGGCCAAGACCCGAGGGACTGAGTAGTTGATGGGGGAGGATAGGAAAGTCCAAGCAGAGGGAACAGCATATGCAGAGGCCCTGAGGCGGGAAGGAGCCCACGAGTGCTCCAGGAAATGAAGGAAGCCTGAGCGGCTGCAGCTCCCGGAAAGAGGGGAGGGAGGCAGGGCGAGGCGGCCAACAGGGCCAGGTTTTGTGGAGATGCTGAGGACAAGGTGGGCGACCGTGGTCTTTACCCTAACAGCTGCCAGACACGGAGCAAGCCACTCGCCAGCCTAACCGTGCCACTGTTTCCACATCTGTCGAAGAGGGGATAACAGCAGCCCCTTCTGTCGCAGAGGCCCTTTTACCCCAGGCCGCCCCCTAGCCCTGCCTCGGGCAGCCTCCAGAAGCAGCAGCCCCGACGGCCAGTGCCCAGGCCCTCTGCCAACCCCCAGCCTCGGGCGTCCCCCACGTCCGGCCACTTCTGTGCCTTGGGGCCTTTTCTCTTGTCTGGGAAGCTCAGTCAGCCTTCCTGCAGGGGATCCTGAAAATATAGGGGAGTTACTGTCCGGCAGACACCCCCAGCCCTCCAGGGAGTGCCCACCGTGGTAACCGACCAGAAACCCACTGAGAACCCGCCTCCCCTCCTTGCCCACCTCGCTGCCCTGGGCCCTCTCTCCTTCCTGGCATCACAGCCTGCACCGAGCCCTCGACTCGGGCTTTACGGAGCCCTTTCCAGGGTGAGTTAACACCCGCAAAGCCCTTGAACAGTCTGGCTCTAAGAAGGGCTCAGAATCAGGAGCTGTGATTGAAGAGCTTTAGAGCGCGGAGGCTGAGAGAGGAGAGAGCAAATTTACGTATTGAAACAACTGCTCAGTCTGGTGATTGCAAATGGCTTTGGAGGCGTCCCGGGGGTGCTCCATGAGGACGCTGTTCGGATGGTCCAGCCGAGAGATGGCCAGAGCTCAGATTAGGGAGTGGCGTTGGGGATGGAGGGAGATGGTCAGATTTTGGGTGCCAGTAAGAGGCAAATCCTTCAAGATTTGGTGATAAATGAGGAAAAGAAGCTGAGGGAGGGTGAAATGCAGGGCTGTCCCGCAGTGAGCACCTGAGAGCTGGGGATGCCGTCACTGAGACAGGGACACTGGCAGGGAGTCGGATTTGGGGGCTGCTGCCTGCATGGTCCTCGAGGCTGCGGGCTGGCTGTGGCCTCCCCAACAGAGTCCCTAACTGCTGGCTTTGGGAAATTGTTTTCTCTAGAAGGTCATTGCAGTTTTTAATAGCAATGAAAGTGAAGCAATCCTTTAAAAATTAATAATAATATTCTCATTCCTCTTAAGTTTGAGAAATCAAATCATTCTAAAGTTTTATCAAGGTGGTTATAGCCGTCTCAAGGATGGAGACGTTGAGCTATAGATCAATTTTTTTTCCTAATGCTTTATTTCTATTGAATTAGAAAATCCTAACTCACAATTATAGGCTTTTGACAATGGCAGAGAGTACAGAGTGGCTCTTTCTGACAAACACGGATGTTGGGGTCAACCAGGGGCCAGCAATTACGGAGAGATCCCTCCCAGGAAACGAATGCTGCCACTGGGCCAGACACTTAAATGCCGGAAGGTGGAGAGTTGTAATGTGGGAGATGAGAATACGTGGACTCCTCGGCTCCTTTTTTCCTGCACTCGGCTCTGGAAATATTTCATGCCCTATTGCAACCCTTCAATGCAGTCTTTTCCCCACGTGCCCAATCATCAATTCCTTTTTCCAGCAGTTCTCACTCTGGCTTGGACTTTTTAAGGCATCCATGACTTTTCTGGAAGGGACAGGCCTGGAGCTTCCTGATACTAAATAGCTCCCCAAGATACTTGGAAAAAGCTGCTGGAAATCCTGGGAATGGCACTGACTCACTTTATCAAGAGGAAAAGTCTCATTGCCTTTCTGTCCTGGAACAGGGCTGTGCCCGCTGCCCATGAATTCACCTGGAGGACAGCAGAGGTGTCACTTCAGGGGCTGAGCCCAGGGTCCCGGGAGGGCTCCTGTCATGCCCTTCAGTAGCAAGTCAAGGCCCTCCTCGCTGCAGCCGAGAAGGTGACGCTGGCAACCTCTCCGCCACAGGGCAGCATCCTCTCTCGCCCTTCCCAGAGGTGGCGCTCGGTCAGAAATATTTCCAAAGCCGTACTCAACACAGTGAACAGAAAATAAAATAGCAATAACAGAAATAATTCAACCATGAAAAATCTCTTCCTGAAATGTGGGCTTTTGGTAATAAATTTAATTTATTTTACTTTTATTGTATTTTATTTTATTTTATTTTTCTTGCATTCTTTATTCAGGTTTATAGGATCATGGCTTCCCACACTTGGGTTAACTTCTCATTGTTGATGATGTTGAGGATAATGTGACTTTGCTCATACAGTGCACTCCCTTTGATATCTAAAACTAAATTTGATGTCAACTTGCTGCAGATTCTGCCGTCTGACTTCACGCTCTGGAACTGACGGGCGGCATTCTGGTCAAGGGCCAGGCCCGGCTTAGAGCCGGACGTTACAGGGCTGCCCACCATCGTCAGGCAGCAGTCTTCTGCCATCCTACATCTGATGCACCATCCTTCTGGATAAATCCAGATCCAGTCACATGACCCGTATTCTAAGAAGTTTCAAATCCTCCAAGTTTCCATAGAGGAAGCAAAGGGGGGAAAAGAAGCTGCTTCTCCCTCACATCTGGACAGAGGTGATTGGGCGCGTGAGTGGTAAAACCGCCAGGCGGAGGTGGCTGCCTCGGTGCAGCCGCTCCACGGCTAACTGGCTCTGCAAGCCCGGGCAATCTCACCAGCCTCCGGGGACCTTGGGCTTGTCAACTATGTAACGTGGATAGTAAAAGTATCTACCTCGTAGGGTTGCTAATGCTTGTAAAGAGCTTGTATTGCTTCCGGGCCCAAGTGCATGCTGCATGAATTCTGGCAGCAATTACTGTGACCTTCTTCATAACCACGCTCATTTGCAACACACAGGCTGGGACTGACCCATCTACTTGGCAGCAAAGCTCTGCTGGGTAAAGAGAAATACCGGGGCAGGGCAAGTCGGCAGAGAGGACTTGCTCCCCCACATTGTGCTCATTGCTGTCAGACAGCATCCCCGGTGTCATTTGAATAGAGCATTTTGTCTGGCTTTCTTTTTGTTTTTGCCTCTGAGTCTGATATTTGTCATTAACTTTATAATTGATGACGGTTAGCAGCAGTAACTTCCCTTCCTCTGCTTTCGCTACAAAGAGGGAAGCTTTGAATGATGTAGTTTTAGTCCCATTTTAGGCTTTATTAACAAAATTATTCAGTCTCACACCAGCAGACCTTGGTTTATGCTTGTTCTGGGAAAATGCCCTTGTTTTGCTAGAGGATCCCTACATTTTGCTTGAAAAAGAGGCGAAAGCTTCCTTGGCTTCCAGCAGCCATTTGATAAAGTTTCATAACTGATGATGTTTTGGGTTCATGAGTACAATGAAATTAATTTTTCAGGTGTTTGAACTTATTGTATTTTAATTCATGCTTTTATTTTGTGGCTGCTTATGCAAAATCCACTCACCCAACCCAGCCCGGCTGCTTCTTAGCCTGGGTTTCTTGTGTGGAGTCCTTCTGAGACAGCCGTCATTTCACCAGCTCCATCACACTTCTAGGCTGAAAGGACCACTTCTGAGCCTCTGACGTGTTCCTGTGAATTAGGGATATAAAGCAGCAAATTATAACTCTAATAAATGTAAATGAACTCAAAGAAATAATAACAGGGAAAGGATGTGAAGATACAGTGTCTGAGCAAACTGCCACCGGGAAGCTGCCTGCTCACCACCATGCCCTGGGCAAGGCAGATCCCGGGGTCCAGGGGGTACTTTGTCTCTCTGGACTCGTGGGTTCCAGGTCTCTACCAATGTCAGCCCATGGCTGGGTGACAGCCCATGGCTGGATGACAATTGGTGAGTGTCACCATCCGAACCATGCTGGCATTTCAACTGGTGAGTCTGGTGTCCCAGTCACCACTTTGGAAACTCTCAGCCCTTCTCTAAGAACCATTCAACCAACCCCCAAGGGTGCAGGGACTCCACTGATTTAGAGCTGGGTACAAACAAGCAGAAGGAGGAGGGAAGGCCGGGGGCAGGTCCACAGGGCAGGACGCCCCTTCTCACAGCTCAGGCGGCAGCGGACGCGAGGACACCAGCTCCTGGGGAACACCGCGGCAGGCCGGGCTGTCCGTTGCCTCGTGTCATCTCCTTTCCCTCTCAAACACTCTCCGAGGCAGTGACCACCATCATCCCTGAAAAGGATCCTGCAGCCAGGTCTCTCCGTTCCCTTCTTCATTGCAGGGGTCACTGCATTATTCTTTGTTCTTCCTGCAACCAGGTTCTTGGTTCCCATCCTTGATAAGGGGAACAAGGTGTTTCCTCCATTTTGTCCAGGAGGAAATGAAAGTGCAGAACCCCCCCCCCACGTTCATAAGGTGCAGAGCCACGATGTAAAGGCTCCACCGGGGGCAGCAGTCCCTGGGCTCCTGTTTCGGAAAAGCCGGGAAGAGCCTGCGCCTCTTTATAGCTGAACCCAGCTGGCAGGGCCAGTTGCCTGCCAAGGCTCTTTCTGCATCTTGCTGGCAAAATCAAGCTGTTTGCACATAAAATACACTTCTCAGGCAGGAAAAGTGAGAAAATAAGATGGGCAGGCCGAGGGTTCACCTGGAGACTGGTATGCAGCCGGCTGTGACAAGAGCCAAAGTCAGCCCCCTCGTCTCACTAAGCCTGTTAAACGACTTTATTCCCTGGCACACACACACATCCTCTGACAAAAATGCACAAACACCTTCCTATTATTGATTGCAGCCATGCATATAATAGTGAAGAACCAGAAATGACTGAAATATCCAAGCAGAATGGTAGAGCAGTAAATCGTGGCCTATTGGAAAAGAATGCAAGAGCCCACGATTTGGTGACATTTGAGCATTCAGCAGTCTGTTTGTTCAATAAATATTGATGGATACAGCAGTAGAAAAGTGAAGCCTCTTCTTCCTTGATTTTTATAACCTAATAGGGATGGCAAGTAATAAATATATATGAGGTCAGGATAATTTCATAAAATCCAGACAATGAAAGGGGTTCTCCGAGGAGGTGGCCTTTGATGTGAGACCTGAGTAAGGAGAAGACAGCGGTCACATAAAGGGTCTGGAGTTCAGTGTTCCCGGTGGAAGGAACAGTACATGCAAAGGCCCTGAAATCCTGGGTCCAAATTCCACCACCACCC
>PVKY010011759.1:0-11857 GCA_004027775.1 Bradypus variegatus
GGTGCCCCCAGCCCAGCCACGGAGGGGAGGAAACGGCCCACAGCTCAGTGGAGCCCTTAATGGTTACGTCAAGTGGCAAGCCATTTATTAGTCTCCTTAGCAGCCAAAAAAAATAAGGCCTGAGAAGTCGGCAAGCACATTGGGGGATTGTGGGGGGATTTTAGTTTTTTTTATGACCATTTCAATCCTCAGACTATGATTGGGGGTGGGCCAGCTTTGGGGGCGACAGAATTTCTGGGCATTAAGCCTGTCTCAGCCGAGAGATTGTGGGCACAGGGAACTCACGGGGCCTGTCTGGTGTCACACAGTTCCTTGGCCAGCATCCTCCCGCTGGGCACTTTAAGCTTCTCCCTTTGCATCTGTGTTACCGGCTCCCATGTTTTACCATAAACTGCTTCAGACCCTTCTTTAGAGACTTGTATAAATCAGAATTTGATGGGACACAGGTGTGGGGGAAAATATAGGGTCCTCTGGAATTAGAGAGGGAACACCAGAGCTCAGCCCCTAGGACACCCCACCCCCACCCCCACCTCCGCCACTTCACTCTCTTGAGCCTCAGTTTTCTCATCTGTAAAATGGGTATGATCAGGGCCAGCTGTATGGATGTATGACTTGACCAGTCACCCAGCACCCCATGCTCAGAAGGGCTCAGTGCTTAGTTTCATGCTCTGATGTCATCAAGAAATTCTTTATAATTTTATCTGCACTTGTGTTTTGTAAGTGAAGTCCCATGGGAGCCCGCAGGTGTGCACAGAGAATAAAGGAAAACACTTAACAATTTAGTATATTTATCGGCCCCTTTTTTCTGCCTTTAAAACCAGGTGCCCTGCATTTTTATTTTGCACTGGGCCTTGCAAATTATGTAGCCACACCCGGGCAGGCTTGATGGTGCCGCCTGGCTTGGGGAACACCCAGGGGGCTTCCTAAGAGTGGCTCCCCTTTTCCTGCACAGACTCCCCACCTCCATCAGAAACCGAGGGGCTTGTCCTGGGTGGCACCCCCTCCTTCTCCTGCCACCTCCTCTTCACTGCCACTGCCTCTGCTGTGCACCTTTCCCCCATTACTGCTCACCTGGATAGCCTCGACCCCCTGGCTGCCCCCTCCCATCCACTCTCCTCACAGCAGCAAACCAAACCCCACAACTTCCTCTGTGGTCCTCCAAGTTTCCACCCTGAGGCCCCCAGGGTTCCGGGCTCCCTAGATTTTCTCCACCAACCTCTGGCTGGGGACTCCCAAGATCCACATTTCCTTTATTCCCTCCAGCTTAGTAACAGCTCGTGTTTATTGAGCACCTACTGTGTACCGGGCCTCTGACATCTAAGTGCTATGAATATCTTCAGTGTCAAGGTGAGGAAATGGGGGCCCAGAGCAGTTCATTCACTTGCTCAAGGTCAGTAAGTAGCAGAGCCAGGATTTGAGCCCAAGCAGATGGGCTCCAGCACCCACATGCTCAGCCATCATTCAAGTTCCCCTCTGCACCTTTGCACAAGCCATTCCCCCCTCCGGAAACGTCCTTCTCCAAAGGGCTTAACCCACCCTACCAATCCACAATGAATTGCCAAGTGAGTGAAGAGGGAATAATTTTGCCCCTTGCTTGCTGTGTGACTTTGGGTGAATCGCTTCCCCTCTCTGGGCTTCCATTCCCTCTAGCATCCAAAGAGGGTGGGTTCAGAGGGGCTTTAGACCCAGTGAGATCTGCCACAGCTGCTGTGAGGGGGGCTAGCAGGCAAGGCAGGGGGAGCTGCCCCCTGGGGCCAAGGTTATATCTGGGCCATGACTAAGCCTCTTCAACCCTGTTCCATCTGTCTGCCCACGTCCGCCAGCATGGGGAGGAGGCAGGGGGCCATGAACTGGCACTCCAAACCCACGTGACACCTCCTCCCAAAGGGGCAGAGCCTGCTGCTCCTCCATTCTACAGCCCCACCAGGCTGCTGCCCCTCCAGAGCTCACGCACACCCTTCCTTCCTGGGCAGGAAGGACCAGGAGGAGCCCGGAGCTGATCCCAGCCCACCCTTGGCCGTGACCTTGAGAAAATCCATCCTGCAGCCAGCAGGCAGATGGTCATTGTCCTACTAATCGTTCTGAGCTGACTCTTTATGTGTATTATCTCCTTGAACCTTTCCAACAAGGCTGTGAGGTGGGTACTCGTATCAGATCCTGTCCACAGAGTGGGGAAACTGTGACATAGAGAGGGATGGGACCAGCCCGAGGTCACGTAAGCCTCCAGATGGCAGTCCGGTCCCAGAGCCCATGGGCTGAAACCACTAGGCTTTACTGCCCACTTTGTGCCACATGGGGCTGCAGCAGTGTCCAAGCTTACACATGGAAGAGAGCCTCTGGCCCTCCTCCTTGCCAGGGAAGAAGGCCCAGCCCTGGGACCCCTGCCGCTTACAGAGGGGGTTAAGCAGGCCCCTGTCCCTCTACTCCAACACCAGCAAGAATCGGCCTTCCTCCACCACCCCCCAGGTCAAGCTGTGTGACCTTGGGCAATTCACTTCACCTCTCTGAGCTCCCTTTTTCTCCTTTTCTCATCAGTGCGCCTTGCAGACGCAGGCTTATCTAGCTGGAGCCTTGAAACCAGTCCTAGAGATTGCTAAATAATTTCCACTACACAGATGAGGAAACTGAGGCTGGGAGAAAGGGGAGTGATTTGCCCAAGGTCAGGAAGTGCGGGGCACAGCAGAGGATGTGGGCGTCCACAGGGCTGCAGGGCACAGGAAGCACCTAACTGGGGCCGGGCCCAGCCAGAAGGAAGAGGCAGTAACCCTTTCCTCGCCGTGCCCCTCCTTCCCTCTGTCCCCAGTCTCCCTGCTCTGCTCCGGAGGCCTCCGAACAAAGCCGCCTTTATGCAGACCTGTAGCCTGCATTCCTCAGTGACACATGAGGACAAAGGCGGGGGCCACCAGCAGCAGCAGGAAAGCCCTGCTGCCCCAAACCAGTTTACGGCCTTCCCACGCCCCACCCCCACCCGCGGGGCCTCCGGGAGCCTCCGGGCCCAGGCCAAGGGAGCTCTGGGAGAAAGCCCCTCTCAGGGGCCGTGTCTCCCTGCCCCAGGGGAGCTGGCGGAGCTGCGGACTCGGCTCTGCTCTTGCAGCTCTACCCCACCCCACACTACCGACACATACCACTGGCCTTGGGCAAGTCTCCATCTCTCCGGCCTCTGTTTCCTAGACTGTAAAATGGGAGTGGATGGCTGGGGAGGCTCCCTGAGCTAATGCACCGAAGGGCCAGGCCTATGGGGAAGGGAGCTATCTTTGTCGTCGTTGGCACTATTACTGTTTTCATGCCACTCTCACCTCAGAGACTTGCACGTGCTGTTCCCTCCACCTGGAACATTTGCCACCTGGCTCCTCCCCCCGTTTACTCCCGTGATCTTGCAGGCATTTCCTTAAATACCCCCTCCTCCTGCCCCAGGCTGATTTAGGGGCCTCCTGTGGGCTTCCACGTGCCCTGTGCATCCCCTATCACAACCCCCAGTTCCCTGAATTATCATTGACTGCTGACCCACTGTCACCCACATAGGCTCAGAGCCTCTTAAGGACAACCCCAGGGCTGTTTTGTCCCCTGCTGTGTCCGCAGAGCCTGGCACGGGGCCTGGCATAGCTCAGCCAGTGCATGTAGAATGGGTGTGTGGGTGAATGGAAGGATGGATGGATGAGTGGATAGATGGGTGGATGGAAGGATGGAGGGATGGATGGACGGGTAGATGGAAGGATGGCTGGGTGTGTGGGTGAATGGAAGGATGGACGGGTGAGTGGATAGATGACCGTATGGGTGAGTGGATGGATGGATGGATGGATGGGTGGATGGATGAAAGGATACATGAAGCAATGGCCTGTTTCCTGTGTCTGCCATACCTTGAAAGAAAGGAAGGCAGGAAAGTATTGGGCGGGCAAGGAGAGGCAGGGCGAGGGGTTGCCATCCCACCAGAGCAGGGGTTCCTCTGAAGCCAGAGCTGGCCCCCTGGTCCCACACCACTCCCCACCCCCCACCTGTTTTTGCCTTTACCAGTGGCTGAGTCTCGGCCTAAAGGGACAGCATCGAGGCTGCAGGGTTTCCATGAAAATAAGAAGTGCAATAACCTCTCTCCCTGCCCCCATCCCGGCCTAGCTCTCCTGAAAGAATAACCCATACTCTCCAACCAGATCTGCACAATTTATTGCCTGGAAGACATTGCTAATGACCTACTCAGCTCATTTCCATGTTCGTTTGTTCATGGAGCATCTACCGTATACCAGGCAGGGTAGAAAGCACACAGAAAGGGGAAACTGAGTTCAGTTGTCCCAGGAGCTCACAGCCTGGACACACAGAATGAGAAAGGGTCTTCGAGATGATCTAGCCAGACCAGAGTGGTGCAGAAACTTGCTCAAGGTCACACAGCAAGGTACAGCCAAGTTAGGTTTGGGACCCAGAGGTGGGAGGTGGGACGGAAGAGGGCAGGTGACAGAGCCAAAGAGGGATTGGGGGGGGGTGACAGGGGAGAAAGGAAAAGGTCCTGAGCACCTATTGTGTACCAGGCCCGTGCTAGACATTTTTCATTTCTCGTCCAGGAGGACACAAACCCTCCCAGCCACACTCCCATTAAAAGGACGATGGGGCACAGGGGCAGGAGGCAGGGCTGGAATTCAAGCCCAAGTTTGCTGAATTCCAGAGCCTGCTGGCCTTTCAACTACAGAAGGGTTTCCTTCATACAGGCCCTGCAACTGCAAGTGCCTGGCTCATAGTAGGTGCTCAATGAATAGTGGTGCAGGGCAGGGAGGACAGGGGAAGAGGGAGGGGATGGAGGGAGGGAGGGAGAAAAAGTAAAGGACGAGAAGGGATGAAGAGGTTCCTGCCCACAAGCTGCTCAGTCTAAAAGTGGAGGACAACAAATACCCAGATTTTTCTAAGCCATCTCCAAGCTCCAAGGCTAGAGGCCCCACCCCAGCAGCACCCCCAGCTCCGGGACAACCCTCAGCTGGCTTGGATGGGCGGGTGGCCTTTTTCAGCTGGACATAAAGGCTGTGTCTAAAAACAAACAAACGACTTCCGGGGCAGAGGGCAGGGAAGCGGCTCCAGCGGGGCGTTTGGGCAGCACGTCGGCCATTCAATCAGCCCGGCCGGGCCGTGAGGGGTGCGGCTGGCAGAGCATCAATCATGGGCCGCGTGTGTTTGCAAAAGGACGTGTGTGGCTGTGACACCTATGGGAGCCCCCAGGGGAGGCTGCTCCGGGGTCATGTGTCCCCACCTGGGCTCCCACACCCGCCGGGGCCCTGGAGGGTGCTGTGAAAACACAGATTCCCAGGCCTTGCAGCCAAATCTGTAGGGACAGGACCCAGAACTCTGCAGGGTTTTGTTTTTTTTTCCTTTGAGGATCTCCAGGACACTTCTGGTGAGCAACCAGGCTTGGGAACCCCTGTGTCACCCACGCAGCCCCAGGTAAGGTTCTGAGGGTGGAGTGGGGGCAGTGGGGAGTGGGTGGGAAAAGGTAAGCCCTATCTGTGGGAGAAACCTGGGGCTTTGCAGTCAGCACACCTGGCTCTGTGTGTGTGTGTCAGCCCCTCTCTGAGCCTCAGTTTCCACATCTGTAAAATGGGACTAAGTGGGAGCACTTACCTCTTAGGGCAGCTGGGAGGCTTGAGAGTAATGTGGCTTGTAAACCGTAAAGGGTTGTGCACAGGGGCAGAGGCCTGGCTACTGCTACTGTGGGGAACATTTGCTGGAACAGATTTCATGGGCTAGGAAGATGAACCGACCACCCTTGGGGAAATCTCCGGCAAGAGAGCCCATGTACATCTGGGAACCCCCAAATCACTGGATCCACCAAAATGCTTCTCCCCGCAGGATGTGGGATGGAGGGAGCCCAGAGTGCTGGGAGAAGAGTCCTGTGACCTTGGTGCTGCCACGACTGGCTCGCTGAGGGGCTGGGCTACTCCCTCTTCTTCTCTGGGCCTCAGTGTCACCAGCCGTGAAGTGGGGTGATGCACAGCAGCCTCCCCCAGTGCTGGCCTGGGTTCCAGGTGACATTGCACGTCCAGCGTCTGGCCGGTGGCTGGGGTTCCGTAGGTCCAGCCATTCTCATTGTCATCATTGTGGTTATCATTGTTGTTATTATTATTTAACACTTCTCCACACGTTTACACCCTCTTCTACCTTGGCAGGGGTGGCCATTATTATTTCCCCTTGGCTCAGAGATGGGAGATCCTTCCTGTGACATCGGAAGTTAAGATCCTGGCAGAGCCCCCTGCTCCCTGCCAAGAGCCTCTAGCAGGACCCCTGGGCTGCTGTCAGCGTCACTCCCGGTCGTGGTGGGATCTGGAGCCTCTGGGACCCACATCTCCTTCCTCTCTAGACCTTGCCCAACCGCACTCTCCTCTGACCTGGAGGAGGCTGCAGTCCGTGAGCCCCGAGTTCCAGGAGCATGCTGCTGGCCCAGGAGGCTGCTTCAGTGACTGGGTCCCTCCTCTGTCTAGAACTTGCCATGGTTCCCCAGTGCTCTTAGGGTCAATCCAGCCTCACTTCCTCCCACAGCCCTCCCCCATCTCCTTTCTCTGGGTGCTCCAACCATGCACCCTCCCACCCCAGGGCCTTTGCACCCCCTGGCCCCTCTGCCTGGTACACCATCCCTGTTCCTTCAGCTCTCAGCTCAGGGTGAGTCCTCTGAGTCCCCCAGGCTAGTACGGCCACAGAACTCTCTTGTTTCAGGGCTCTGCTCAGTGCATGAACGCCAGCCTCCAGCACTGGGCTGTGAGGCTCAGGAGGGCAGGAGCCATCTCCAGCTCCTCAGCTAGTGTGTCCCCGAGCCCAGTTCCAGGGCCAGGCACAGAGCAGACACCCAGCACACATCAGCTGAATGTGTGAGTGGATGGATGAATGAACAAATGAACGAATGAACAGAACTCTCCCTGGCGGAGCTGAAGTCACAAGAACATGACTTTCCTTGTGCAGAAATCTGAAAATGGGGCCTTGGCTATGCATGCAAACCTTGGGGTAGGGGGACGGGTTCCAGGAAAAAGAGCCGGTTAACTCCACGGAAACCTGGACTAGGTGAATCCGAGCATGCCAAAGCCAATCAGGCCTGGAGTATATGATTCTGGACAGGTGATGGAAGCGGTGGAGGCCAAAGTGAGCACAGCTAGCCCTTTGCTTGTATCATCACTGCCCTGGGAGACTTAGTCTCGGAGGGAGATGGGGTGCCCGGGTGGCATCTCAGCCGGAGGAGGTGATGAGACCCTGGGGACCTGCTCCCCACACCCCAGCACACGTCTTACCTGGCCCTCACCAGGCCCGTGCCTCTCCTGGACCACCAAGAAGCACAGACCCTGGCAGCATTGACAAGAAACCCCATCCCCTCCTTTGCTCTCTCAGCTGCCCTTGAGTTGTACCCTGTGTGACCTCACCTGCCCCCCACTCCCATCAGCCTCAGCTGACCACCCTACAATTACAGGGGAGTCAGAAGGGATGACACTCAGGGAGTCCCCCACCCTGAGATAGGGGCAGCATGTGGATATGGGGCTCAGCCTCATGTTCTGGGAGTGGGGCGGGCAAGCTGTGGTCTCTGTGTGGTAACTCGGATCAAGAATCAGGGATGCTGCTGGTAGGGCCGGTGACAGCAGGGGGAAATTCATTCAGTCGGTCAGCTGGTCGATCAGCAAACATCTGCTGAGCCCCCCACAAGTGCCAGCACCATGCTAGGCAACGGGGCCAGAAAGGTGAAGGGGGCAGGATGGCCCCACTCACACTTCGGTGGGGCAGGTGAGCAGGGCTGACCAGGATGCAGAAGGAACAGGGCTGTGATGGGGGAAGGAGCGTTAGGGGCTGGGGAGCTCCAGGAGGTGCCTGGCCCAGACTGGGGAGTCAGCAAAGGCTGCCTAGCCAAGACAGACGCCCCAATGGGGCAGGGTTAGCCAGGAAACAGGGGCCAAGGGAAGGATTCTGGGCAAGGAGCTGCAGGCCAGAGGCTCAGACAGGAGAGGCACTGGAATTAGTCACCTCCGAGTTGTGGGATAAGGGGAGAGGGGAGGCTGGCAATGTGGGCAGGGGGCCAGGGCACTGAGGCCTTGGAGGCAAAGGCAGGGTGGAGCTGAGAATTGACTCTGGGGACCATGGGGAGCCATGGAGGGTTCTGAGCAAGGAGATGGTGTGATCAGGATTGCATTTGAGAAAGCCCCCCTACAGGGCATGCCCTGCCCAGCACCAGCCTTTCCTCCCCTGACCTTTCCCAGTCTTCTCTCTCCTGGCCTTTTTCTCTCCTTCCTCACCACCATCACCATCATCCTGTTACTAGCAGTGGCTCATCAAAGGCTCTGATCAACCCATTTCACTGATGTCAGTTTGATCTCTTTCCCTCCCAATTCATCCCAGCTGCTCCACCCAGGGCCCAAGTGTAAAAGCAGCTCAGAGACTGAGCTCTGCACACTGTGGTTCGATGCTTCCATTTCTGTAAAATTCTGTTCTGAAGCACAAGGGGCTGCCCAGCTAGAAACTCAACCCACCAGGAGCTCTCTCTCTCTCTCTTTCTCTCTTTCTCTCTCTCTCTGA
Organism: Bradypus variegatus; assembly: GCA_004027775.1. Lineage (NCBI taxonomy): Eukaryota > Metazoa > Chordata > Mammalia > Pilosa > Bradypodidae > Bradypus > Bradypus variegatus. The sequence goes on from PVKY010011759.1 coordinate 8,521, forward strand.
TTCTGCCTCTGGCACAAAGAGAGGGCTCAATCAATATTTACGAAATGATGAATGAATGAAATATCATCACAGTTGTTCGTTTAGTCTCTCTGTCTGTCTATCCCCACAACTCTCGTCTTTCTGTGTGCGTGTGTCTTGTGTGTTTCTCTCTCTCTGCCTTTAGCACACATCTGCCACCTGGTAGGTGTTTAATAAATATCTCTTGAATGGATAAAGTCTCTGTCTATGAGTCTTCCCTCTCTGTATTCTCTCTTGCCCTGTGTCTGTCTGCCCCTCTCATTCTGGGTCTTTCAGTGCCTCTGGTTTCGCTGGGTCCATCCATAGTAGCTGGCATTCACCCACCATCCTCCGCTCGCTCACCCAAGCATTCCCAAGACCAGGGCTGGGCTGCTTTATGTGGTCAGAAAGGGATATCAGGACCAGGGAGAAACCGAACCTGCAGAGCAGGTGCCCATCCCTGCTCACACCCTCATGCCACCAGCACGTTGCGGGCACCTCGGGCTTCCGTCTGGCTCAGTGGGGCTGTGGTCCTTAGTCCAAGCACCCCCTCCTCCCTGGGCCTGGCGTCACAGTCCTCTGCCCTGACCCCGCCCCTCTGTCCGGTGCCTGCAAACAGAAGGAAAACCATGGGACCAAGTTGCCCATTGCCAGATGGGGAGACAGGCCAGAGAAGGGGATCCCTGGCCTGAGGTCACCCAGAAAGTCCTCACAACCTGTGTCACAGGGTGGTTTTATCCCCCAGAGGTTGGCTTGGCATCCCAGACCCTTTAAGTGGCAGAGGGCTCCCATCTTGTGCAGGCCCACCCTCCCCATTCTACAGCTGAGAACACTGAGACCCAGCAAAACGAGCTGCTTGCACAAGATCACAGTGGGACTACAATTCAGCTTCTCTGATACAGCCCTGACTTTCCAGATTTGGGAGGAAAGGGGTGGGTAACAGTAAGTCCTTAATATGCTGACCTCAGCTCGTACATGAATTTAACATAGGTAAATGTCACTAAACACATGTGCCCCTTTCCCTGCAAAAGGGGGAGATTGTGCCAGGGGGCAATTCCCTGTGCCACTCACTTTGAAGGGTGCCGCCCTGAGCCTGGCCCTTGTCTCTGGCCCTACACGTCACTCAGGGTGTGAATATCTCACTTCTCTGTCTCCCCAGGAGAGTCACACCACACGAGCCCTAAACACAAGCTCCTACCTTGTCTGGAGTTTGATGGAAGAAATAGTGGCCTGTCTCAACGCGGGGAGGAAAAACTGGCTGTGCTGGATTTACTGAGAAACGACAGGTTGCCTCCAACATGACAGCTTCCCAGGGAACGTCCAGGGGCATTTCCCCTTAAGCACCCATCCTCTCCATAAGATGCAATCCCGTTGCCTCTCTAGCAACTAGAAGAGAAACAAGAGGCCTGACACTTTTTAATCTTTTAACCAATGTGTAGCCGACATGCACAAACTGTGCAGAGCATAAGGGTGCAGCTCAACAAGTTTTCACCAGATGAGCACCCAGCCCCCAGAAATCCCCCTTCATGCTTCCTCCCAGTCATTACCCCGCATTTAACCACTATGCTAACTTAGCTCACCATAGATTACTTTCACTGATTCTTTTACTTCTTATATACGTGGAATCATACGCTACACATTCTTTTATGTTGAGCTTCTTTCACAGAGCCTAGTATCTGGGAGACTCATCCATGTTGCTACACGGTAGGTCTTTCATTCTCCTTGCCAGTATGTTATTCCAGTGTGTAATTGGACCACGATTAATTTTTCAATTTTACTGTTGATGTATCAGTTAGCTATTGCTGGGTAACAAAGCACCCCAAAGCTTAGTGGCTTCAAACAATCACCATTTCTTTGGCACATGCTCCTGCAGATGGGCAACTGGGCTGGAATCAGCTGGGTGGTTCTTCTGGTCTAGGCCGGGGTTAGCTGATCTGGGCTGGGCTTGCAGTTGGCTCTGCCACCTGCCGCCGAGTCGGCTGGGGCCGGCTAGTCTAAGAGGACACCAGCTGGGAAGGCTCATCTCTGCACTGCCCATCCCTCATCCTCCAGCAAGCTAGGCTGGGCTTTTCACATGGTGACTGCAGAGTTCCAAAAGAGCAAGGAGGAATGTGCAAGGCCTCTTAAGGTCTAGGCTTGGAACTGGCACACATGACATCTCCCAATTCTACTGGCCATAGCAAATCTCACAACCAGCCCAGATTCAAGAGAAGAGAGACCCTCTGCTTCTCGATAGGATGAGTTGCAAGAATTGTGGCTGTTTTTGTAATCTGCCAAGATAGGTGTTTGGGTAGTTTCCAGTTTTCATCCAAGATGAAGAATTCTGTGGGGCATTCTAGGGAAATGTCTTCCAATAACCATAAGTACTCATTTCTAGTAGGGATGGTCCCAGGAGTGGCATTTCTGGGTCACAGAGTGTGCCAGTTTGGATGTATTATGTCCTCCAAAACTCCATGTTCTTTAATGCAGTCTTGTGGGGGCAGACATACTAATATTGATCGGATTGGAATCCTTTGAGTATTTCCATGGAGATATGGACCACACCCAATCAGAGTGGGTCCTGATTTCATCACTGGAGTCCTATAAAAGAGCCCACAAACAGAGAGCCCTCAGAACAACTGAGAGCAACATTTGGAGAGGAGCTTAGAGAGACATTTTGAAGACAGCTGTGGAAAGCAGACTTTCGCTGATGCTTTGGAGATACTAACCCAGAGTTTTTTCTGGAGAAGCTAAGAGAAGACAAAACACCCCAAGAGCAACCTTTTGAAGAATGCACAGGAGCCGAGAGAGGAGCTGGAACATAACCCAGATCAGCAGATGCCAGCCATGTGCCTTCCCAGCTAACAGAGGTTCTCCAGACGTTATTGGCCTTCCTTTGGTGAAGGTGCACTCATTTGGACATTTTCATGGCCTTCAGACTGTAAATTTGTAACCACATAAACCTTCTTTGTAAAAGCCTCCACTTCTGGTATTTTGCATAATGGCAGCATTAGCAAACTGGAACACAGAGGATGCCTTCTTCCAGCTTTTATGAAGGTCCCGTAAAAGGCCTAACTTTGCTGGGATGAACAGAAGCTACTGTGAGATTTATTATCTTAAGGAAAGCCCCCAAAGGGTCACGTGCACATTCTAAAGCCCTTCCTACCTCCAGACAACCCCTTTCTTCATGCACAAACTGCCCTGCCACCCTCCTGCCATCTTCTCCCCACTCTGTCCTCTAGTCCAGAACAGGAGCAAAGGACAAGTTCCCGATTGTCCTTTGGACTTGACCTTTTCATGCTGTCTGCTCCCCAGGGTCACCTGCGTAAGCACGTTCCTCAGAAGATTTATCCCGAAGCAC